>JABFQM010000160.1:0-48822 GCA_022816865.1 Zelostemma sp. ZL-2020 | reverse complement strand
TATTTTCGCTTATTACGAAGTGAGGTAGATGTCCCAGTAATGGACCGGGCCGTGAAAGAAATACAAAGAACGTGATTATTATTAACTTTTTCTACAAAATAAAAAGCTGTCGTTTCAGACAACGCTCGTAGTTGAAAATAATTTTCAATTTTAATCGTAATCACGTTTTTCCCAGCCATGTCCATTACCGGGACATTCGTGCTTCCGACGACTTAATTGCACGTAATTGAAAAACTAATTGCAACCGTACAAAAACAAAAAATGCAACTTGTTCTTAAAAGAATTCTACATTGTTTACGAAAAGAACAGAATCCAAAAAGTTATTTTTCACTCGAAAATCAGCGTTTGAATTTCGAATTTTGCTTAGGTGGTCCATTACTGGGACATTTACCTCATTTTAAAAATGTGATAATTAATTGTAAATGAAAGATTGAATTTTCGTTAATTACGACTTGTTTGTTTATTATTTCGTTCTAATTTCGTACCTAGAATGTTGCAAGTAACATTTTTACGTTAAACGTTCGTTTTATCACTGCAAATAACTAAAAATTTGAAGCCTTTGAATTTTACATGAAAGTTATAACAAAAACCAATGTACCCGGAGCCTAGGAAAACCAATTCACCAATTGGGCAATTCGCTTTAGTGCTTTCGATCACCCCGAAACATCTCTTTTCCCATTTTCTGAATTTTGCAAAGAAAAAGAATATTTTTGCATTTCTTGATTTTTTCTTCGATCGAAATAAATTTGCGTAATCGTTTGTCCGAGAAAAATCGCAGTCCAAGTGTAAAAGGCACAGCCTTCATAGCCCGAGGAAAAGTGCAATTAGGAAGTGGATTGATCATAAAAGTGTTACATCGTGTCTCAAGTGCGCGCGTTCGCCGAGTTTTCATTCATATGCTCGGAACTGGCTCGTGAATGGAGAGTCTGTGGGCGTACGGGTACAGCGGAACGAGCCCCGCTCAGAGACCGTTCACGTTGAATTCTTTTCCGTGAATGAACTCGGAACGCTCCCCTTCTCCCTCCCTCTCTACCGTGCTTCTCACCTTCTCGCAATGCGGCTCCGCTGAACTTTCCTAAACAGGTACTCGAGCGTCTTTCAAAGATCAATCGGCATCGTCGAAGCGCAAGTTTCGGACGTTTCTTTCGAAGCTTCTAAAGCTCCCGTTTCGGCAAATTCGTATCGTTCTCCCGAACTCGATTTTTCGCATTCAAATTAATCACTTGCGGCTACATCCTTGGATCAATATAAAAATAAATAACTTATGCCTCGCACTTTTTACGCGTATCCTGATAAAAAAATCAAAATCGCAAAAAGTTATTGTAAAAAGTGCACTTAGATGTTCTGGAGTACGCGAAACGATGAATTCGAAAATTCAATTCGGGAAATCAAAAATCCAGAATCGCAGTCCTATTGCGAATTCACGACATTTAATGGAGCTCCGATAAAAGCTCGTGGGACGAATCTGAATCCTGATAAAGACCAATCTTTTTCGAGCTGCTGGAGCTCGAGACGAAGTCGCGTAATCCATATTAAAGGTACGCGGACCGGGCAAAAAAGTCGAAAGTACTCCAAAGCCGTTTATGCTAAAGACGTTCGATTTCCAGAGAGTTTCGAGTGTCGCGGTTAATCCGATTATGCAATAAATTGCTGTCGATTGTCTCGCAATCAAGACGATGATGGACATTACTTCTCGCACTAATGCAAATCCTGTTCTCGTGGGATCTCCGAGTCCGCACTGCAGTTGCAACGCTCGCGATGCTCGTTCTGTTTGTCCCGGCAAACCAGCCGTGTGATGAAACCTCGCGGGACACGGCAAACCCTACTATACTGTTCTTAATGCGGATCGGAGACAGCGGCCCCGGCTCTCTGTCGATGTCAAAGCAAGTTCCGCCGGAAACGTCGCTTCGAGGCTGTATCTAGTGCCCTGGATTGCGCTGCACGCTGAGAAATGTTACCGTCAATTTCACAAATGTGTAGTTTGTGGACCGATGAACTCTTCATCTTTACATTTATTCGTGCATCAATTTTGAAACATAGGATCTGTGATTTGTATCCAGAATTTCGGTAATTTATCCTTTATTGTAACAAAATCTTCAGGTCTTGAGACTTGATTATTTTAGTTGCTTGCTTCGCTACATAAATGGACGGAAAAGGGACATATTTTAGGGTTTGGAAAAGAAGCATATTTCACAAGCAAACTTCGAAGTTTCGTGGCATTTTTTATGATGAATAGATGAGGATGAGAACACATTTTTGGATGAAAAAGAGACGCATTTCACGATAAAAGAGTAAACAAATTTTGCGATTACAAAGCAAACATTGGTGCCTTATCAGTATTTACAAACTTATGTTTAACATGGTGACTTTATTTACTTGTTCATTAATTCAGTGTAATGAGGAGCCAAAGACCTGACACTAAACGAAGCCATTAAGAAATCAAATTTACTTACAAAGTAATAACATTCAATTTTTCAAAGAATTGTAGTGGTTTTTTATGTTGCGATTTACGTTCTAAGACGTTATGCGTTGAAATGTATTACATATCTCAGCTACTTTTTTGGCACTTGAGAGAAAAATAAGAGCGTAATGATGTTTACGTGAGCAGCGAATAGTTCGGTCTGACTATAACGGATATTTCTACTTTAAATGTACCAAAATTGTTGGCAATTCTCACAGTTTGGAGTAGAAAGAATTTTCGGAACAATTTTGATGTTATAAAAATCTACCAACTTGCTCGGCGAATCGTGCGAATTCCTTGATGAATAATTTCTTACAACTTTTCTCTGGGTACAATATACTAGTCGATTTTTATTGGATGTTATCTCTTTTGTTTACACTAGTTTGTTTATAAATAAACATCATCATCGCTATCCCAGCTAATTTATTTATAAAAACTGGAATATTGATAAAAACAAAACAAAATTCGACTTCGCCATAAATTATGTAATAATAAGAAATAATCATATATAGATAAACATAAAAGTTGATAAATTTGTGTAAACCACTTCACTGAACTTTTTTCTCCTTGCAAAAAATTGCGGGACCTTCATGGTCTAAAAGCGTTCTTTTAATAAAATTCCAATAAAAGAAACGGGTTCTTTTTTTCCATTGGAAATGATTTTTAGAAAATGAAATATTCAGCATGAGTGGATCTCTGATACATCGAGTTTTAAAGTAGCGGCTTTTTGTTGGAATCTCTCGACGTAGAATACACAATGTCGGAAGAAGGATCTCGCTCGTTCACCGTACAGCAAGCGGAGCTAATGAAGTGCACCGATTGCAGTGATCGATATGTTGTACATATGTTTATAGCTCGTGGTCGTATATACGTGCGCGCTCTCTACGTAATCTCAACAGCATCGAAAGGGCATGCCTGCCTTCGCTTCAGCGACCAGTTAGCTCTGGTCTTATGCCGGAAGTGCAGCGAGTCGTGTAGAATCTTCCAGCGATAAATTCAAAGGGATGCTAACCACGTTGAACGAATTTTTTTACGCCACATACGCGCAGAAATTCGTACTCGCTTGGACGAAATATTTGCCTGGGTCCATAATGAAATATCGAGAGCATCATTCGAGGAAATGAATTTGATCACGCTTCTTTCCCAGGAGCTGTATACTCGGTTTTAACGTGTCACCGATGATTAAAACAAAGCGATTTTTCTCGTATGCGTTCGTTACGTAACACCGTGAAATTGCTAAAGCGTGTTACGAGGCATCACAAGGAAAACGAGAAACGAAACTAAAGAGCCTCCAGAGTGCAGCTCGATTCTGGTATCCGGCGATGTTCTCACCGGATTTTGGTTTCTCCGTATTCAGAACTTCGCAGTGAATAATCGGAGAGTTCGTTTTCGTGTTAACTATCATCACAGGGAACTTTCACCGATAACAAATGAATACTTGTGCAGCGACGACGACAATGTTTTGCCTGGACAAAGTTTTGTTTGATTTCTCCGCTCTCGTTGGCTTGTTCGATTGATTACATTGTCAAAGTGAAATAAACGGGATAAACGTTATGAAAAGTTGGAATCCCGTGCAAAAGCCATCAGCGTTGATATATCAATTGAAGTCTCTCTGCGACAAGGCAACTCGAAAATCGATGGCTCGAATTCGCGTTGGATTAATTAATCTCGCTTGGTTGTCTAACTTTTCCAATTTGAATGCGACGCGTTACTGGAGCATTTGATCATTCCGAAGATACTCAGCCAATCGCACCAGTTAAATTCACCATGTAATTTATTCGACGGAGAACACAAACCCATTCATTGTTTATTCTTCAGAGAGAACGTTTTTCTTCTGTTTCATTAATTTCAATTGAATTCATTTAATTACTTCTGTAATTAATTTCTTTGATAGGGAACAAATCATATTCTTGATTAATTTATTACGACTTCGCAATTAGCGTTTGTAAACCATGTAAATAACATTACGAAACCAGGTTTCTATATGATTGAACGCGGTATTCTTGATAATTGACGTTAGCTGCAAAATAAATGAATGATAAAGCAATCGATACCGAACACCTTCGATTCTGGGTCAGCAAATTATTTTATGTTTGCTATCACGTGAAACTGCAGTGCCTACAGGCAATTGTGTTCACAAGTTGATTGTTAATGCTGCACCTAAATCAACGTCGTCTCTTGGATTAGCCATTAAACGCTGGCGTTGAGGGCACAGACAAAGCGGGCCAGTTACCATGGTCTTCGCTGATGCTAATTCATTGTCAATAAGTACGGCCATAAAACAAATCCCACTCGTCCAC
The DNA here is from genome assembly GCA_022816865.1 of Zelostemma sp. ZL-2020. NCBI lineage: Eukaryota > Metazoa > Arthropoda > Insecta > Hymenoptera > Platygastridae > Zelostemma > Zelostemma sp. ZL-2020. Next base: position 44,061 of record JABFQM010000160.1, on the reverse strand, counting down.
GGAAGCTTTAGTCACAAAGTTTCGAGATAAAAAATTACTTCTCATCTGTAAACAAAGAGATTGCCTTACGTTAAGATAATCGTTATATCTTTTAGTCGTTATTTCATATGCTTTCGTAAACATTACGAGAAAATTATATTATTCTGATGTCATCGTTTGTAATTTATCGAAAAAGTGTTTCAGTTAAATTTTTTGTTCAAAAAATAATCTGTCGATTCATTCAGGACCTCAACATAGTTTTCAAATGAATGATAATACATCAATGACAAGAAAGAACATCAAATTACTGTAAAGTAAAGAGTTGAAATGATGAGCATGGAGAATTTAGGAATTTTATCACGTAGTTTATAAAAAATAAATGTCTCCATTTAAACTGTTAGTATTTGCTACATTAATCATTTCGCTTTTCCGTTCAAACATTAACGACTCAAACGATCTTCCAAAAAAAAAAGTAGAGCACTCTCTCCTACAGGAACTGTTAAACAACTTCGATGGAACGAGAAAAGTTGATTAAATTCTCGTTAAGTTTCCGCTTCTACGTCTGCAAGGGCGACTGTGATTATGGTTGCGCGGTTTTAATGACTTTATATCCAGCTATTACATCGTCGCGACGTGCAAAAGATCAAACGGCGTGTTGTGTCGCTTTCCGAACGCGGTTGCTGTCACAACTGGGCTGAACTTCCGATAACGTTTACTTTAGCGAACCGACGGAGCGGCAAATAGCATCGCCTATGACTGTTATATATACGTTTCGGTTTGCGGACGCAAACTATCTACGTAATTCTTTTTGACAAAAATCACTGCACGTGTAACGCATGTGACTGTTACGAGCACGTCACACGTGTCGGAGTCTTTATAATCCGCGGCGATATGACGCCTTTGTAGTCAAGTTATCAACTCGACGGGGTCTCTTTTTACGAAGCGTTTCGATGATGAAAAAAAGCCAGCGTTTTTTTAATACTCCAAAAAAAAGTAATTGATTGGCGCATAAAAACAGTTCAGAGGACAATTGTTTTTGTAAAAAATTCTGCAAATTGCCTTTAAAGGATTCGTGTATCACGGCAATGCAATAAAAATAATAAATGGGTTTTCACGTTGGAAATTGCATTTACGTAAAAACAAAATGAATGGCACTCTTTGAACAGTTTCAAAGTATTAAGCAAACAAGCCGTCATTTTTCATATAAAATTTGTTTATATCAAGCGATAAATGCCTAATAAATGTAGCACTTTGCAAAGTTCTTAAAAGCACAATCTGCCGTGATATTTTTCATCGTAAGTACGAGGCAAAAAAGTTGTTTTCTCCGCATTGCCGGAACTTGTTGAAGGGAAGAAATTGTCTTCGCGATCGCGATGGAACGAATCAATATTTGCACGGGACTTGTAAATACATGAAATCGGGTAAGCGTTTCATCCAATCGAATTTCAGTAGCTGCCGATCGCCAAACTTTCGAGGGATTGTTGGCCAATCATTCTTTCGCGACGAGACTTTGTTGCGTTTGCTGGCCACTTCCAACGATTCCCTGCAATCTCGTTAATTGCGCGACTCGACGAGAAGAAACTCTTCCCTTCCGAGTGTCTGAAACTACTGGGGAATTCACACTTGTTTTCCGAAGGGAAAACCTCTCATGATTTCCGCTAAGTGATTGACATTTTTTCATGGAGGAGAAGAAATAGTTTCGCTCGGCCAGTTTGTTATTTCCGCTTTTGGGGCGATTAGGAATATCGTAACGTTCCACGTAGATCCGAATTTCCTGTTTTCGGTATTTCCAGGATTTCCCCTCCTCGGAACTAGCAGTGATATTGGAAATCAGATCTTCAGCCGAGAATGGAAATGTCTTCTTCGTATATACGCTTATATGTAAATCTCGCCGTGCTCCGCTCGAAATGTAACGATGATTTGGTTCTTACGATGTGGCTACACCTCGTTTTCTGTCTGGCTACGTGACTGCAATATCTATAGGCGATCTCATATTCACGTTATGCTACGTGCTAACCGTTTACTATTAACTTTGTTATTATTGTGTGGCAAGATCGCGCTTTTTACGCGCGATGAGAATTTTAACCAATGGCATTTGGTTCATCGAAAGAATGTATTTTCAATCGATGAAATAAACAAGCAAAGCTATAATGGAGAGTACCCTAGGTTTTTTATAATAACACGTCAATAAATCCGGAATAACTTTTCCCGAGAAATCTTCAAAAGTGTAAATTTGTTTGAGTTTCTTAAACAATAGTTATTAATAATCATTGCAATTTCTCTACGAAAGGGAATTCATCTAAATTCATTATCGCCTTTTTCGACGAACACGCAAGTTTCCTTCAAACCTGTCGTGATTTTCATTCGTTGAAATTGAATTTGAAAGCTGTACATCCAAGCTAGTAACCGCGATTCAACGTGGTGCCGTTGCAGTAGAGCTGCAGGTTGAATAGGGACGTTTTACTTTGTTTTACAGTTCATCCTCGTTGGAACGTTAATAGGTCTTTGCAAGATTGGATTTCGCAGCCCGTTGTTGCTGTTGCCCGGGACATGACTCTCGCTATCTGGGCCGAAGCAGCTCCGGTAATGTGTTACCTCGTACCAGACCCAAATTAATAAACTCTCGAACGAACTGGAAAATGTCGATTCTGATCATCTTCATTTCCGGAGCGAAAGACCTCCTTCGTTATCGGATGGCGAATCTCGTTATCGACGGAATCTGAAATCAATAAACGTTTGCGTTAAAAAAGCATGCGGTAATAGACCGCTACTATTTTCGAGGTATCGCATGTCAAAGAGACCTCGCTATCCGCGTAGTCGGAACTCGCGAAACATAACTCCCTTGGTTTGCGGGTTTATTTTGATGCTTGAAAAGACAAAGGCGTAGATTCTGCATATGTCCATTGATATTACGTAAACAATTCTCTGTGGATTGAAATACAAGCGAGTCAAAAGCGCTCGAAGTATCTCAAATAACAGAGTCCCGTGAGTGACGCCATTAAACGTTGGAATATTGTGTATTCGTTGCGACGCTGTCAAGTTCAGATACACCTGGGTAAAGAAATTGCAAAATTGATCGAGAATATTTTCTACTTATAAAATGCCATTCCTCAGAAATGCTAAGTATCGGCTTGCTCTTTTCCTCTTTCATCATAAAACTATTTGAAAAGCACGGAGAAAAGAAGTTAAAAAAGAGCGCAAAAAAAGCGTCGCAAAATATGAAGATAAGAGAGAAGAAAAAGTCCGAAGTAAGCGAATCGCCGATCATTAATCCATCGCTCCGCGCGAGAATCCTCGTTGCGGCGCGGTCTCCGGCGTGCACTAAGTCACCGGAAGTCAAGCTCTATATTTCCGGCAAAAATACGCCTCCGCGCCAACGTGGCCTTTTTCCCGTCTCTTTCCGCCTGTTGTGTCCCTTCCTTTTGCCGCCGGTGAGCACTCTTTTACAGCGACCCCGGCGCATTACATCGCGAGATTTATTCGCGACAAGGTACTTTGCAAGAAGAGGCACCGCGGCGAAGTATCAGGATTTGTGGCCCGGTCCAACGATAATCTACTGTACTTAATTAACGAATCGTTTCCATAAGCTCCTTTAACCACGTATTAAGGTACTTTCCAAAGTGCACCATTGCAGCGGCGTTCTCGTCCCGTAATCCTTGTTCGGTAGCTGTTGGGGATAAGTACAAGACACATGGACGAAAGCGCAAAGCCGGCGAAAGTCGTACGGTTTTTTAGCTTCATTTTTCCTCGGGGTTATCGTCTCCTTTATTAATCTCCCTTTGTCTTCGGCTCTTTAACTTTCTCTTGCGTCGTAGTTTCTCATGCGGCGAGATCGGAGGTAAAAATACTATCGAATCTACGTATGTTTGATGTTAACGGCAAAAGGCTCTCTTTGTCTCCATCGGCGATCATAAAGCCATTACCCAGAGATAAAGGAGGGCTTCTTTGCAGAGGATGACTTCATCCGTGTGGCTTGATTGCGTTTGCGGAGACGGAAATTTCACAGAAATTTAACGGGGATTGCGAAACTGATATCGGCAGTGATGTCACTTTAAAGCGGAATTCCATGTTCAATTACCGATTAAAGAATTTCAATTTTATATCGGGAAAACGTTGCCGTTGTTTCCTTGCGACATTTTATCACGTGATTTCGAGCTGTCCTTTGCTAGCATAAAAGTTGGGACGAGTAGAAAATATCGGGCAACTGAACTTTGAGCCGGATTCTTTTTGTAGAAAGGAAAGGCCTTGAAATTTTCCGATGGCAGTGATCCATGAAAACGCGCATCACATTTTCTTCCATCTCACAAAGAACTTTCAGCTAGGGTTGAAGATTTCCAAGAGTCGAGGGTCGAAAGAAGCGAGAATCAAAAAGAGTTTGAAAGGTCAAAGATTTTTCAAGAGTCTCGTCATAATGAATTTGTATCTCAGATCAGAGCTCAAGTTGGATTCGATTATTGCGCAATTTTATCAAACGCGCGTTTATATTGGGCGTTAAAAGCAGTAGCAATCGTTGAAATGATCAATTACCCAATGGGAGAACGTGTAGGAAAGCATCCACTTTGTTCATAACGATACGCTCACGCGATTCGATTCGTAACACAAGGGGCGCCGATAATATGAGTTGTCGTACGGTAATAACTATGATTATTACTCCTAAATAGCATAAAACACAGTGGCGTTGTATCGAGAGAACGATATATCAAAGAGCTTGTCGTGATAGCGCCAACGCGACAGTCGACTCCGCAGGTCTCCCCGGCTGACCTCTCGCCGGCCCTCTTTCGATCACGCCGACGACTCATTCATAAAGCAAGCGCTAGATCACTGACGAACTGTAGTTTCTTATTATCATCGACAGTGGCAATCGCGCGTGGGCGTCACTATGGCTTTATCGAGCTCGCCGTTGTGGGGCGGATCGAAAAAATCTTCAGAGTTGCTCCAGAAATATCTCTCGATTTATTAACGAGCCTTTTATACGTCAAAAAATGTTGCGCTTATGTGCAATTGCACCGATTGTATCGATCCGAGAAAGCAAACAGATACAAGACCATTTTTATCGACGTTATCGCAGAAAAATTCGAATGAAATTACGGAAACACGATAGTGTTTTTTATCGAGAAAGTAATTCCTTTCGGGAAGAATTATTTCTCGTTTTTATAATTTTGTTTCGTTGCTGAAGCATAAGTCAGAAGATTTCAATGACCCGAACTGCGTTCTACGCGTTTTCGTCAATTTTAATTCTCGCGCTACGGCCGATCGATAAATAAGGCCAGGAACATAAAATTTACGCCGTAATAAATGAGCATGCTTGCTTTTCTCAGCTTTCATATAAAATCATTTCTAATCGCGATCGTTCGCGTCTGCAAAAATTCGATACGATCGCACGGAGGGGTATAATAAAATGTACTTTTCCATCGTACTTTTTTCCCCGCGAAACTTTTTTTTCAAACCAGTTTCAATTTCTTCGCACGGAATCTCACAGCGGTCGTAAACAACATTTCTATCTGATTCTTTCCGCGGAATCTTTGGCTTCCTACAGTTTTCCCGCGAGCGCATTTATTATTGTCGTGCTTGTCGTTGATATCGCGTCTCGAGCGAATGACACCGCCGAGTAATTAATGCAGAAATTAACCCCGAGGGTTAATGATAAGCGCTGAGGACTAATCACCGGCTAACAAGACTTGCCCTGGCCGCTCACACCCGGTTTGATACCGACTGTGACCACGATTCAAGGACCGCTATACTCATTAGTGTTACCTGCTTGTTAATGGATGTGCAATGAATTAATACGTGTGAATGTACTTGACATTCTTTACGCACGTACTAGCTTTCATGCTCTTCCTTACATATCATTAGCATTGAAGTGTACGTCGATGTTGATTCGCTTTTTTTCAATGAATCAATTCTATCGTTCCGTACAAGAAAGTTCCTATATCAAGGTAAAATTACGTGTCGTAAAATATAAATGGCTACGACGATAAAACGCCAAATGCGATTAGAAACTCTGGGTAATGCAAATCCTAGCGTGCATTTTTGGAAAATTTCTTTAGCTTCGATTTACAATTCAGATTAGAAATTGAAAATGTAGCTCTCTCCGCTTTCCGCTGCCTACCGTTACATTAAATTACGAGAGAAGTTAATTTATTGGGACGAAAATGAGAAAAGAAAAATACGAATGCTACTGATTTCACCGTCTAATTACCGTGGTAGGGTTGGCGTTGTCTGTCCGTTGGGTCGGGGAGTTGCTGACTGCTAAACTCCGAGGTGCTGGGCGTGGTGACTGGCATGTGACTTGAAGTATGCACTTGACGCACGCGAGCCAAAGTCAGGTAACAAACCCACCCCCCCACCCCTTTCCCTGTAACTTGCAACGTTTCATGACCTGGTGCTTTGGCCCTTGCTCCCTCGGTTTCGCGATATACGTATCACTCACAACGGCTTCTTTCCCAGTAATTATCCGCGCTAAGCGCTGCTTGTTATGCAAGCTGAAATTCTAATTCAGCGATATTCCAATTAATGCAACGCCCACTCGAGACTCGGCACATTTAATTGCAAAACGTTTGAAGTGAAACGTTTGATCGATCACTCGGAAGATATAGAAACTTTCATTATCGAATTTTATGTCCATTGTGCAATTCGTCATTCAATCTTTGCCGGGGTTAGGCAGTAAATTGGAAGTTTCTCAACGATGATTAGAGGATAAAATAAAGGACGTGTTATTCGGCTTTCTCTGCCTTAAACAAATATTATTGTAGCACGGCGAATGGCGTTAGTTATTTGTGCAGTGATATATGAATACGGGATAGACTTCGATTAATACCGAGAGCGCATTGCGAAACAAGGGATCGAGTCATAAGTCAAACGCTGTGGTTTATAGTTTATTAACGTGGCAACATTTGTACGTCTATACCGTGATACGAATATAATTAATGCATAACGGAAGGTTTTGGCGGTGAATTCGTAGGTGCTCGGCAATAGAGCCGCTATTGGATGAAAGTTTTCGCCAACTTATCACTGGGTGCATTTACAGTTATCCTCATTTGTAGCGCATGAAAGTTTGTTATTAATGAATAGATTCAACGCCGAAAGCGAGGCTTTAATTTTCACGATACGATCTTGCCAGCTTTTCGCGGGAGGTACGAGAATTTATTTGATGGACTCTGTTTTTGACTGCAATGGAATTACGAATCGCGTTCAATGTACCGTATCGACATTCGTTTGGCAGGCTCGATATTTACGCTGTTCGTCGTATTGTTGTGATTATCGTAATTACATTTGTTTAGCTTCATGAATAAACATGGAAAATGTTGCGATTTGCAATCACGTAGCCGCGTTCGGATCGCTCCGGTCGATTGAGAGTAATTAAAGTTCGATCAATTCTCAATCTGGACGAACGATCGGGAACGAATCGCGTCATACACGAACAGTTCTCAATGTTATCTCTCTTTCTCACAATGTTTGTTCTTGTAAAACGTTTGGAAACTCTGGCGCGTAAGGGGAAACGTCAAAGTTGGCGTTTGGACCATTTACAGTTTATCGGAACTGTTCGCCGTCAGTCCCGTCAACTTCCCAGTAGAAAAGACGTTTCCGCAAAATCGAAGGATCAGAAACGCTGCCAATTTCTTCTGGTAAATAAGACGCTCGACGAATTACCCCGAGAGAGCTGGAAATGGATTAAGAATACTCGAGGGTAATGGAGTGCGCTCGATAAGATCAGTTGAACACGCGATAAGAAAAATTAACTTTTCGAGGATTCTCGACTTTGACGGAGATTTCTGCCGGACCAATCGTCAATTGCGTAAATTTTTCGAAAAGAAACATTTCGAATATCGAAGTTTGGGAAATGTAATGAATGAAATTTTCTTCCTTTGTTTCAGGTAAGCATAGGCGTGTCTTTAGTGGGCGAAGTGTAACGGGAATGGGTGAGCAAGTATGCATTTTTTAAGCCGCGAGCGTTCGGAAGAAAATATGTATCAAATATTCATACACGGAATTTCTCCGCTTTGCGTCGGATGGAAAATTCAGGTCCGAGTTTCGAAGAAGGTTTCGACGCTTCATAACCCATACAACGTCTCAAATAGCTCGCATATTAAGAGCAATGACGCCGGCGAATATTCTTATGGCCGGAAGAGCGTGAGTCATGCACCTTATCGATTAAACGTCGAAAGCAGAGTATCGATTTTTTATTCGGTCTTTTCGCCTTTTTCCTCGGCGAGTGAAAATTTGCATGGAAAAAAGAGAGAAGCACGAGCAAGGGGAAAAAGTTGAAACCTCAACGAGCAACAAGGGAATTACGAGCACCAAAATAATGTAGATGCAAATCTCGAGCGGTGACGGTAATAAATTTTTTGCGGCTCTGGTACATTCGGACTAGGGCAAAAGAGTATCATTTCTTTTCAATTAAAACGGAAAGTAACTGTCATTAAACCACTTTCGGAGCAAATGTAATCATTACATTTTCGAATTACAAATTAATAATTCGTTACGATTCATTGCAATTATTGCGAAAAATTTTGCTTCATTTAGTCCAGCGTTTGTGTCGTATATATTTATTTGTACTGATTGAAACAAAACAAATTTTTTACAGTGATTACAATCACTAATTTCAAATTGTTGATTTGTAATTCGATCAATCGCTTGTAATATAGCTCGTTTCAAAAAGCTTTTCTCTGCCGTTGCGAGGATTTTGGCACGGAAAATGCAACGACCTAAAACAAAGTGCCATTTCCAAGTTTCATCCGTGAGATATCACTTTTCCAAGTTTAGATGAACGTGGAATACCCAAGGGAGAGTCGTTGCTCAGGATACAAATGTGCCGCGTATCGTATCGTCGAAACTGGGAAAAGCTGGCTCGAAAAAGTGAGTGACACTTTGTTACTACCGCGTCTCGTCCCGGCTTTGCTCGCAAATCGAGCCTAAATTGCCACGGCGACGTTCAGCGAAACGCTGCTGGGAATACGTGGCACGCGATTCGCCCTTCATCCTAAGAAATTCTCGTTTCCGCTTTTTCAACTTCAAAAGAATGCCAAGAAACAACGTAATGAAAAAATAATTAAGATTATGGATTATGGTGGAAAATCACGAAAAATATGGATTAAATTAGTAACACATACAGATAATTTTTGTATCCGAAATGTTGGTTTGAATCAATAAGAAAAAAGTAAGGATTTAATGGTTTTGATGAGTGAAAAATGAGTTTGGAATAAATTGAGACCGAATAGAATTCTACTAAAATTCTACTAAGATTAAATAAGAAGTCCCTCTAAAATTCATTATAATTTAATTCAGTAATTAAAGCCCGGAGAAAATTATAGTAACATTGTAATGTACCAAAATTGAAATTAAATTGATATGCAATTGAATTATAATTGATAGGAAATTTCTCTGTAAATTTTCTAAAATTTATAGTCCGACGAAAATTTGACTGCAATGTAAAAATGTAAAATTCATAAAAAATGCATTATAATTTAATTCAATTAAAGCCCAGAGAAAATTATATCAAAATTATAATTATAATTCAGAAAATTTCTCTATACATTTTCTCCAAAGTTATAATTCGATGAATATTTGATTACAATGTAATTGAAATCGAATTAAAATTGCACTCAAATCCTGAACATATCAACCAAATTTCATTAAAATTATTCTGGAATTCTTAACGAATTTAAATCGAGCATTAATCGCTAATCACGCTAAAATCGGTTTCCATTAAAATTTAATTCGAGCTTAAATTTTACAGTTCAATTTATGTCTTCATCTACTAAAGTAACCGTTCATTCAATCAAAATTCTAACGGAGAAAGCATCCATAATTCTTTACCCATTTTCCTCACGAAATGTTTGTTCAGAAAGAAGAATTTTTATTGATTGGGAAGACTTTCAAGAGAACAATATCTCGTTTGAATTAACGAGCTTTTCATAGGACAAGCGATCAGTATCCAAAGTGTTTTCATAAAAATAAGTTTCTTATCTGGCCGTGACTCGAGATTGTAAACATCGCTCGCGAGCCCGCTATATCCGTAATAACTTTTTGTCGAACAAAGCACCGATACATGCTCGCGCGATTTACTTCTCTGTAATGCGCTTGCTTCGAAATTGAGTCGCACTAAAGTTCGCTCTCCTAGTGTCTGTTCGCTGGGTCTCCCGGCGCGCAATTCCACGGATTAATGAAAAGCGGAAAGCTACCCCATTGAAATTCACGTGGCGACTGGCTGTTGCTTGGTTGCCCGGATACTCTCGAGTTACCTTTAACCTATGGAATAAACGTATTATATTGGGCTTGGTAAACAATCTCAAATTAACAACATTTGCACTGCTCCATGGGGCTTCGTTTACTCTGCGATTAATACGGTCCATAACTTTGCTGCGCTGTTTGCTTAACTGGAGCTACCTATTTTTTTGCAATTCCTTCTAATTGCAGGTGATTACTCCCATCAGATTTTTGGTTAAACATAGAAATCTCAACAATGTCTAAGACTTTTTTTGTTTCCGATTAAAAGCTCTCTGAGAAAACATTCTAATTACGAGCTCGAACTTACGAAGTTGGAAAAGGAACTTTCAAGAAGTTGAGTCGCGGAGTAAAGGAGCTGAAATTTTGGATGGCTGAGCTAATCCTTTTTGGAAGGACGCTTTGAATAATTGAAAAAGTTTTTGGGATTCTTCTTTTTACGAAAATTGAATTCCGAGCATGTATTTATATACATGAGCTTTTTACTTATTACTTTATACCATCATCGACGGTTTCAAAGTTGCACAAATCTCGGTGATGAAACTCTTTGAATCCTCGTGCGGTCGAGGAGGAAGACCTTCGACTTCTCCGCGGTCGCGCCAGTCAAAGCAGGATTTACTCGCCGCGGAATCAATAACTGCGAGGAGTTTCGGGAAATTGAAATATGAAAACGCCTTTCTCTTGCTTCGAAAACCGGCAAATCTTTCGTAAAATTTCTTGCTCTCTCTTTTTCTGCCTCTCTCGCTTCCTGTTTAATTTCCCGCGCTCTCTTCGTAAATTGCATTGAACCTGTTTCCGTGAGCTCTTTTTTCCGTGCGACCGAGAGATCGATATTTTTCGCACGCGAGCCTCGACTTCCCACAGCTGTTTCCGCTGCGCTCTCGTCGTAAACTTGACTCTTACCATCGCGAATAGCTCGTTCATCTGCAAATTTCAAAAGCACGAAATGAAACGAAGAAGTGGAAACTCCGCCGGATGCAGTTTTTTGGAACAATAATGTATTGAAGTCAATTATAGTCCCGGCGAAAACTTTGCCACTTTGCAAATCAAAAATCTTTCGAGCCAAGTATGGATTTTCCACCAAACAATGCTGCTCGTCCAAAGTTTCGAAAGTTTCGTTCGGGAAATACGGCGATTCCGGGTCGTAACGTTCTCTAAAGTGTCATGAAAATAACATTGTCGCTTTTGCACTTTCTAATAAAAAGATGATACGGGCATGGAGTGGCGTTCAAGGAAGGGAGGAAAGTTGAATGAATGAACCGATAAAGTCCGAAAAACCCGCGTGGGCCGCGAGAGCACGTTCGCCAACGCTCGCGACTTACGGCGTTTTCTGCTTAAGAAATCATTTTTTTCGCCAGCCTCCGCTATATTTGGAAATATGCGTGGGACTTGTCCGGCCGTTGCTTACCCTGTAACCTAAATAAATACGTCGATTTGTCACAACGAGTTCGACCGGTCTTGCATCCATTCACAGCGAGAATAATTGTCGAACTATTATCCTTCACACCTTCGATTATTTCTTCCGCGCGTACGCTCAGGCGTTTATTTAATTTCATTTTCGCACACAAATAAATACTGAATCGAAAACTGTGTTTTTATAATCATTCTCAAAACAATTTCAATGACGAAATTGAAAGTCGCAAAAAATGAACAATAAAGTACGAAAATGAATAGGTAATTAAAGGCTCGAGTTGAAAACGGACGTTCCCGTTTATTTATTGTGGAATATGTAGTAGCCCCGAGTTTCTGAAACGTCCGTTCCAACATTTAACGACCCTTAATGGCATTTAAACACACGTGATTTCTTCAATAGGGAAGTGTCGATTAATCATGCACGCGATCATCGAATAAGTAATCTTGAAATCTCGCTCAGCCACAAAACCACTTACAGCGCGCAAAGTACAAACCTGGCCAACAGCACATCGTTTATTCACTCGATTCGCCGAATGCAACATTCAATATTTTATTCCCAGCTCGGAGAAAATCGCACAGTTTATTTGGGTTTGTTTAATTGGATTTTTTTTTCATTTCGACGATAGAAACATCAGTCTCGCAATTTATTTAACAGAGTATCTCGAATTTTGATGGAAAGATTGCTTTTTGGTAACTTTATTTCGCCATGATGGAAATTTTTTTTGTAATATTAAAAACTACGTTTGCCGCGGATACTTCCCGTGTTATCTTTTACGTGGGAATATATGATTTTCCCTGGAGAGGAGAAACGCCGAGTTGAAGCATAACATATTTCATGTGTAGAGCTGCGGCAAAAGCTAACTTTTTCAATAATGTCTCTCGAGTTTTGAATAGATTCTTCCTTTTTTTCACCGAAAACAAAAACACATAATCACTCGAAGCGTTCGCTCAAATTCAAATCAATTCTTCCGTCAATGACTCTTTGAAGATGAAATATTTGCCGTAAAATCATCCCACGACCGTTTATTTTTCGTAATAAAAGTCTCTTTGATAAAAAGGAATAAATTAGCGAACGTAAAATAGTAAAAGATGTTGTCAAACATTATGATAGCTGAAAACGAGTTGATGCGGCGTCGACGTATCCCGGACTTTTTCTACAAAATTTACATCGGCGTTAATTCATTCATAAAACGGTGTTTTTCAGCGCGAAACCTTTACGAGCACTTGTAATGACGTTTAGAATACTCGTAATTCGACGCGAGACACAGTGATGTGTCGAGAGCCGGGACCTCATTGACTTAAGGTGCCTGAATGTCATCCCACGAGACGCCCACAATCTAGAATCTCTTCTCGGCATGAACATCCTCACCGTGATCGAAGACAGCCTTGCCTTATATGTCACGGCTGCATTTTCGCAGCCATAACCTGCGCGCCGTTCGCCTTCTTTAATTATTACAAAAACCGCCCACGCAAACACGTGCCTGCGTACCGTCACGTGTTTGCACCACGCTCCGGAAGTCATTTTTTAAACGGATTTCGCAGAAATAAAAAGCAGATAAAGAGATGCGATTTTTCACGCCTTTTCCCGAATTTTATTCATTTTCACTTGTTAAAAATCTCAAAAATAAGGAACGAATTAATAAATAAATGATAAGCAACTTAATTTTAATGTGCATCTTGTTGAAATCATATCTTGATTATAATTCGATGAATATTTAATTGAAATTTCACTTTTATGAATATCATATCAAAATTGTATACTTTTCAAAATTACCATTCTGCACGACTTTTTTTAGTGAAGTGTTGAAACATCTTTTATTTTACTCATGAATGTATTAGATTGCTGAATAACGTTGTTTGTACTCGAGCGCGAGACTTTGAATTCCAACGATAGCGGCAAACGTGAAAAATGTGCAGGAATAAAATGCGGCCGAGAGTCACGTGAAACTTCTTGGATGTCACGTACGAGTCAACGAATGCGAATGAAGTCTTTAAGGTTTCTCGTTTTTCAGCCTTGTAACATTTCACCTCTGTTCTCGTCCTCTTATCATCGCGCGCACCGAGAACCAGGTTATTATTCTTTTTTTCTTCATTATTTGATAAAAGAAATTCGAATCATGTCTCTCGTTTCATTTCTTATTTCTGTCGTTCCTCGTCAAAAGCCAGTTGAAATTAAAAACCAATTCTCTTGTTCTCATCTCGTAACGATAATAATAATCTCAATCCAAGCGGCGAAAACGAGTCAAAAGATCGCAAACGTCAAGCAACAGCAGTATTTACCGGACTTGTCATAACGAAATGATTGCCTTCTAGCAAGTACGCTGAATTCGTTACGAAATTCAATGCCCTGACAGACTCTGTTAGTTTACGAGCCAAAAGCAAAGTTAATGTCTGCCTTCGAGGCGGTTCTTGGCATAATGTCGTTTATGTATCAAGACTCGCATTCGGGGGAATGATCGAGTACAGCGTGTTTTGCAGGTCATGGCTTTTAATTTTCTGCGATGTCCACCGGGAGGATCAAAGAAAGGAGAGTCATCGTGCTCACTCGATTACGCAACGCGTAGTTTTCATTACCTCTCGGAACGCAACTCTCTTTTAGCAGTTATTTTTAACGATCAAGAATCAGCTGCGAGTAATTGCAACGAATTTCATTCCCCGGGACGAGTAAAAATAAACAAATGAAAATTGCCGTCGTAAAAGTTGATGCGTCGATGATGCATTTTTTTATTTTCGTTATTTTCCGGGGATAATCATTGGACCAAGACGGAGGAGCAAAAAGGATACCTATTTAGCAACTTCGATGCCGCACGTTTCTTCATTACCGCGTTAATTGAACCTCTCTGCTTATTCCCGTCTCTGTTTCTCCACTCGGCTTTGCCATTTCCGCTTTTTCCCATCTTTTTGACTTCCCCTTGCTCACCACTCGCGAAATCGAGTTAAATTCTCGTTCGATTGCTTCGAAAAGGATTTCCTTTTCCACTCGGGATTAACGCACATGTGAAATCCGAAACGAAAAATCACGTTAACGTTTAACACCCGAAGAATGCGCGGTATTTTACTCAACTTTCGGGTCCTGTTCTTCGCGGTCAAGTTGCAAAATTTTCGATCTCGCTTCTTACACGGGTGCTTTCACTGATGGAACAGACTAGCGATTTTGTAAATGAATTTAGTGCTTAGAGCTCCTCGCTATAGCAAGAAATTTGGAGTCTTTCCAGGACGTTCTGTGGATTTTATGGTCTCATTACAGCATCCGGTGTCTCGGGATGTACAATACGAGTTTCTCATTTGGAGCTTGGAGATGTGTACAAAATGAATCAAACTTTGAATAAGAAGCAAAGTTTCTCCAGCTAGGATTCGAATTGGAAGACTCTTGACCTCATTTTAATCTAGAAATTGAACAAAACAACAACTTTTTCACGTCATTATCCCGTTCTCTGGGGCTATTTTCATATTGCGAGCGCAACTTTAGTAATTTTTTTCTATCGGCACATCTTCTTATTCTACTTTTCCCGAGTTTCCAACCGCTGATCGCGGAGTGCAAATACTTTTCGAGAACATTTTCTCCTGTGGTTAATGATGTCTCACGACGAATCCGCTTTTCGATCCTTCGCGATTCAAGTCATCTCTTGAAAATGCTCTCATTAAGAGAATCGGGTCACCACGTGCTAATGACTCGCCCTGCGATTCATGACAAAAGCTCGGCGGGACCATTCTGAACGTTGAAAAATATTCTTCTACTATTCTACTTTCACTCTTCAAAAAGTCGAATTGCAAATGTAACGTTTTCACGATGCGTCATCGGCATTCGGACATCCGGATTTTATTAAATTCCGGAGTCATTTTCAAATAGCTGTTCAATCGCACTTCGAATTTTCGAATTTCGTAACGGCTTTATATTTTCGACCCTCCATAAAGTTTTTATGATAAATCATCGTACCAGGAATGATTACTGTTAGTTTTTTTGCCGGGTCACATTCGGGCAGATGGATTCATAAAAGAGGCATTACGTTAACGCGTCCCAGCTCTTTTCCCATCGAGGACTAATCGTAAATCACTGCAACGATATCTGTCCACGAGTGAGTATCTAATATGTGGTAAGAAGCTATTCGAGGCGAAAGAGTCTTGCGCAGGGACCGCAACGACTGTTGTTGGATATGAGATTTTCACCTTTGAAATAGCCAAAGAGTTCATATCACCCGAATGGATTTATGAAACCATTGACACAGATGACCTGTGATCAAAGAATCTCACATTGGGAAATAAATCCGTGAGAAATATGTATATAGTTACAAATGGATCGTAATTAGTTCAAGTATAATTCGGTAATTATTTGGGGTTCGTATAAATTCATCCAGATTTCATGACTTGGATTGATTTCTTCATAATTTCCATCAAAATTTGCATTATTCACTTATTACATCCGCTTCCATTCATATCTTTCGTGATATTCAACCATGGTTAATTATTCAAATGAATATGGATTCGAAAATTCGAATAACCATATCATTAAAACGATCCCTCGAACTCGAGAAAGTCGGCGCGGAAAAAAATGCGAACTTCATTATCATTCGATCGCGACCTACAGAAGTTCCAACGAGTTGATAAAAACAGAGAAAATGCTCTCGCGAATGTACGCGCCGGCTTTAATGAAGAAAGTTATCGCGTAACATCAATTTTATAAATCCATTGAAATAAAGATGCAAATTCACCTTATCCCCAGTCACGCGGAAAAACGAAGGAAAGTCAACGTCGTAGATTCGCGTATTTCATTACGCCTTCGTCACAATTTCTTCGCTTATTATTCGCAGCGAATCAACGGAATATGAAACGGACGATTGAAAGCCTCTGTCATTAGCGAAGTCTCACGCGTATTCAGGCCTCCGCGGCGACAATACGGCAAGCGCCGTCTAGCTGACGACAAAAGATCTTTTAATCGTCCGCAAAATACGGTTCGACGAACTTTCAAACGCCTGGACCTCCGGCCTCTACTTCTCTCAGGTAGCAGACGCTTTTAAGTCTTGTGTAATTTACTGAATAAAGTTACCGTGAGGTACTCCCTCTAACTTTCGTAAATTATGGTAGATGTTACCAGTCTCTTCGCTCACTCACTCCTACCCTTCGCCTTTTTTCTTCTCCCCCTGTCTCTCCTTATACTTCGAGCCGTTCGCGTTAAACTATGTGCCACGGAGTTTCTGCCATGCGCTAAAACTTTGCATCCATCATAACATCTTCCAGCTTTACGAAGGCGCAAAAAACAAAAACTTCGGCGACTAATGAGAAACAACTTGGCGCATTGGGGACTTTGTGATTTTCGCGATCCAGCTCTTTTGGAGCGAGAAGAATTGTCAAAGAACTTGAAAGTTTCGCGAGAATCGTCTAGAGTAAAACAAAGTGAATTATCTGCTCTCTCAATGATCAACACGATATTTCCTTTAAGCGCATCGTGCATTTTTCGAGCCCGGGGTTTACCGTTGGGTATTGATAAACCGCTACATCGAGTCTCGGCTCGAAAAAGAATATCCGCTTGAATATTGATGAGCAGCGCAATGAAACTGAACTTGTAAATCGTTTATCGGACACGCCTTGCGCGGCGTTATTGTAAGTACATCATATACGCGGCGCAGGAACACGGATCTCTCGCCTGGATAATGCAAGTTCCGTGTGAAGTCCCGGCTCGTCGTTTACACAGAGCTCGGCGTGTAAGCTGGCCGATAATCGGAGACGGCTCGAGCAACCGGAAGTTGCCTGGTTGCGGGATAGGCGTGACTCGTCAGAAAATAGTGGCAGCTGCTGAAAAACTTCGTGAGTCCGGATTGTTCTTCGTTTTAAACGAACCAGCGTTTCGAGAAATTTAACAGGGAGCCATAAAAAACGCTCGGCCCATCCACGTTCCTGACACCTTTATTCGAGACCCTGGCTCGCAGCCAGCGCAGGTAATTCACGAACCGTCGGCTGGTTCCTACCTCGTGTCAAGAAGCCATTTTCCTTCGAAAATAAAATGTCCTGTAATTCACCGAATCATTTGCTGCACAATACAAATTCGGTGGAAAGGATGCTTCGACTTTTACCCCGCAAATCGCATTATTACGCGTAATTCGATTCAATCCAATTCAATTGACCTAGATGCGATGTATTAAGTCTTTTTTTCTTCTTTTCTGTTGCAGGTAAGCTTCCGGGAGTTCTCCGGTGGAAGATTTTTCCGGTCCCTGTAAGTCGAAGATGCAATTTTGTCGACGTACGAGGAATATTGAAGGTTTTTTTGAATAGGAAAATAAAACGAACGTGTCAACGCGATAAAAATATTGATACGTCACCGTAGATTGCGATACAACTTCATCATCTTTAGGCATTTAAATGTCTCCACGTGAGAAATGCTCGGATGATATGAAATATCGTACAATACGAGGCGGGGGATGACGAGCGCATTTTTCCAGGCGGTCTAAGCAGCCTTGTATGTAAAGTGGATAGAATAATCCGGCCGAAAACGAGCATAGTCATGCGGTCTCGCTCAAGCAGCTTTCCTGGGCGTGCGACTGTGGAAGCTTCGCTGTAAAGAATGCCATTATTAAATTCCATTAAGATAATAATCCCATTATCATTACCAAACAGCTGGCCAAGTTGACAACTTTAGCGTAGGTGCCGTTCTCTGGGACACGCATTAGAAACAAACCCAAGTGTCGTCGTTACATTTCAGTGTTGTTTCAAACTGTTCCACTTGAATTGAGCTGGGTGAAATCTTTGTCTGATGGGACGACTTGAGTCCAATTGTGAGACAAATTCAGTTATGTATAGCGTTAAATTTTCTGATTCAGAAACTTCAATTTCTAAAGACTGTTAACTTCATTTCTACCTTTTGCCGAAACTTTAAAACGACTTGAATGCAGATGAGAAGTCAAAAATCACGAAATGAGGATTTGGTCTTTCAAATGTTCTACTTCTTATTTTCATTGAATGGTTTTGGAAAATTAATAAAGACCTTTGAGAGAAGAGTAATGTTTTAATACTGAGAGGAATTTAATGTCTTTTGCATTTACAGAATTTTAATTACCATAATGAAAAGCAGTGTAGAAAATTCTTTGTTTGCAGCTGTGTAACACCAAAAAGAACCGACGAGCTGTATTTCAAACAACAGAGCTTGCCTTTTTATGAATTTTTAATTACAGGTGTGCATTACACGAATAAAATGCATTCATTTTTTAGTTTTAATGAAATTACACTTCGTTCAGAGATTACAAAATTTATATTCGCGAGAAAATTTATACTACTATAGCTTTTAATTTCTATAAAGATTATTGAACGTAAATTACGAAGAAGAAATGTTAATAATGTCAAAAATAAATTTTAAAAAATATGACCGAGTTTTTACGGGAATTTTGCTTCTCGATTATCGCATTTAAAGTGAGTATAAAACGAAGCATTTCTTTTTTATTTCAGAAATAAAAATGCATTTTTCTTAATTGAAGTTGTTTTTACTGGCGCGAGTTTAAATTATTAACGTTAACGTGCATTTCGTAAAAACTTCTCATGTTTAATGAACAATTCAGAATGTTACATAAAATATTTAAACGCCTATTCTTGAAATTACCCTATGGCACTTACAAAAATTGTGATTGTATTCGAATCGCCTCGAGCCAGACGAACGCAATCGCCGACAGTTCAATTAAAAATATTCCGAACGTGATATTAATTTTTAAATATTGATTTTTAAACTTGAGATTGAATTAGGCGTGATGGAATTCAGCCAGGTTCGTTTGTACAATGACACGCATTCGGTTTACACGATTCTGTTTCCAAGACCAGTCAAGCGGAAATGTAGAAATGTAAGCAGCGCAAATGTAAATGAATAGTAAACCAAGTTGAAAAGATTTCAAACGGGAATCGATATGAATAGATAAATAGCGCAGATAGTAGTTAATCACAGAGAGAGGGAAGTCCTCGACGTTCGTAACCGAGGTGCATTTTTATTCACGATTGGCAGACTGCGCTATTTCATTAGCCAACAAAAACCGGTACTTTTTACCGAGCGTTTGAAAATTTGCACAAATATTTCATCAATCCATTACAAATATTGCAATAAATTCTGTTCCCTTCGAGCAGTCCTTAAATAAAAATTATTTTAAATGAATAACTTCATTCCCTGGAAAAATGCAAATGCGCTCTTGTACGTTTTCTCTATAAATATTGGAAAAATGACGATTGCCGAGTAAGAAATGGCGCCTCCTCTCGGAGAGGTAGAAACGTAGCAGCATCAGAGAAGTAAAATTATATGGACTCTCACGTCCCCGAGTTTCAAAGCGCGCCGCCGTTCGACTTGGGCGCACGCATTTTCGAACAGCTCGTACGGGCGGTGTCTTTACATCTGGATCCGACATTCGAGCCGTGGATATCGCCAAGCCGCGAATGTGTTAATTAATTTTTGCCGTGATGTGATTCGTGCCTGTAATTTCACCAGAGGCACGTTCGAAATGATGTCGATTTTTCATTGGAATTAAAATCTCGCGCGCCCATAGTGGAAAGCCGAGGAAATCATTACCGCGTGGAATCCCGAGTGCCGAGAATGAGGAAGGCTCGCGGGAATTCTAATTACACGACATTAACATTAGTTACGACAAAGTTTTACGCGAAAATAATTTTATCGAACATGGTGCAATCCATTTACATTTCGCCCAAGTTCAAGACCTCGCGTTTCAACTCGAGTCGATCGTTCGTTCATTCATTCAAGCAACGAGATTGCGTTCCGAGTGGGCGAGCCATTTCCTGGGGATTAAAGACACCGGAGAATAAACGCGCTGGACCGAAAGCCGAGTTATCGATAAGGATATAATCTTTTCCGCGCGTTGGCCCATCGCGTGGTCAATGGGCGAAGTAATAGACATGGGGGGGAAATATTTCTTTGTGACGAAACGCTAATGCAGACGTCGACTCGTCGCTATAAATCACGATTATGTAGGACAGGGCCGCAGGCACGGTACGTTTATGCCAAACCCTCGATCGAGCTCAGCGTGCTCTCCGCGCGGGTTTCATGCTGATTTATCATACTCGGTGCATGTATAAACTCGGCGGGAGAACGCTATGCGGAAAATTTATCTGCGCGCCTGCGAAAGAAAGGTTCGCGAGAGTCTGAGCCGTATTTTTTTTTTTCAGAAACTCCTCGTTTCGTTGCCTACGACAGGTGCAGCCGTAATCAGATTTCGGCGCGTCACGAGAGACTCGAGAAGCGTCACTTTCCGAATTTCACTCTCACTCCGCTTATCGCCGCGTTATGATCCACGATGAAAGAACCGGGAAAATGAAACGGTCGCTCTTTTATCGGAAAATTTACAATTCAACGACTCGTGCAACTTTTTCGCGACGCTCGGCATATTCTGACAAAGGAAATTATGCCTCGTACGAGCGCGTTCGTTGAGCCGGGGAAAAAAACGACCTCGTTACGTAAGCTACAAAATAATCAGCCGAAAATTGATGTCAGGAAGGACGAGGCGGCTGAAATTCAGCGTACCCCAATTAATTACCAGGAAACTTTCGGAGCCGTCGTGACTCGGCGCTTGTCAGGGCCGCGTCACGCTGACGCGCTCATGAAGTCATCTCGTCGTACGACGATTTTTCAAATCCGTGCCAAAGTATTCGATGCATAATGGACCTGGCTGCGGACGGCTATTCATTGAATGCTTTGCATAAACGAGCTCTGTCACTCTCTCTTACTCTTTTTCCCTAGTTACTTCGTTAAAATTCGAAATTATCATGAAAAGTTTCGAATCATTGTCGCTGTCGTGCTAAACTTTTTCCTCCCTCCTTCGAAATATCGCACTTGGTAAATCAAGGGACAGGCGATTTTAGCTTACGATATGTCCGAGCAAGAACCTAGAGATCGCCGAACTAGTGTTACGGCGATAGTCACGGACTTGTCCTTTTCGACTGCACCCACATTGCCGCGATTTCGCACGCCATGAACCGGTTTTGCAAGCAATCAAATTATATCGGCGGCCTCTCGAGACTGTTGCGTATAATTGTGACGTGATTTCGGCATCTTTATTCATGAACCTACGACACGCTACAATGTTTTGTAACAAGTGACATTGGTAGGGGAGAGTGCACCAGGTCAAGACACCTTTTGTTTTTTATTCAATTTTCAGAAAACCATATAGAAAAGTTGTTTAAATATTTCGGCTAATGATTTAGCTACAAAATGGAATGGAGGAAACGAGATTTCATTTGACAAATCCACCAGTGCCGCGAATTCTGTGATTACTGCGCAAAAAAGAGCTTCGAAATTATGTTTAAGAATTCGAAATGATCACGGAAATCCCCTTGGCAAAAACAATGCCGTGACATTTTTCTTTCAGCCTGAACTCAAGCGTTTCGATCTATCGATAGCCCATTATTGCCATCAGAAGAAAGTGCTCGGTAAGAAAATAACACGAAGATAAATTACACGTCAAGTCGGCTTGATTCCACGTGTTCCCCTTGTAAGTAGCGACCCGACACTTGGCACGATATATCGAAGCTCGTTCTCGAGGAAAATCAACGCGTCCGTATTTTCACTTATCCCCTTGGCAGTCTTGTTTGCGTCTTCGAAAGATAATCGAAGACACTGGATGTTGAGTCGCATCCTATCGATTTCCTGATGAAGCGATGGTGCGCGATAAGAAAGAAGTGAAAACCTGCGAGGATTTTCCAAAGATGCGCGGAGACATTGAATCGAGCTATCGCGAACGCTCTCGAAAGTTGAATCTACAACGTGGACATTCCCTCCGGAGATCTCAACCTATTTTTGCGATTCGATAAGCCTCGCTTAAAAGGTTTCGTTCGTAGGATTCCAAAGGTGATCTTCGGGTCTTTCAAAGCTCTTCGGGAAGTAGTTCAATCGGATCTCAAGATATTCAAACTGTATCGAATATTGCAATTAGAACGAAATTGTGAACGAAATCCATGTTTCGTTGAGCAATTGAACCACAATCTTCCGAGGCAGACACATCTTGACGAATGCTCTACCAGAAAAAAAATTAGCCCCGGAATTTGGTAGCCCTTCCAAACCTGAGTACGGGAATGAATTGTTGCCAGGGCAATCTAGATGCCTGTCTAGATCGCGGTGGAGTGATTTTTCCCAGCGCGGTAGTATCAAGCTTCAGGATCTGCGCAGCATTGAGCTCGAAGTCGAGCAAGAAATAAAACAGATCTAGCAGCCACATCGAGCATCGACCGATCGTGGCCGAGAGAACAATCCAAGACGTCTATCTCGAACTTTGACGTCGAAGAAACTCGGTGCAGCTCGATACGTTTCAACCTCAAATTATAGACGGTAAAAAGCTCGACGCAAATCACCGACTGACTTTGTCGATCGTCAATCGAGAAAACACCTCGACGCGAGATTTGTTCTTCCATCCCTCTCTTTGTCCGGAACTACCAGCCCTTGTTCTCCATTTGCTCGAATCAATGCTTTTTTGCAGTAGTTATTGAGAATCGTGCTGGGTATCCAGTTTGTTCTATTTACTAACGAGTGCGCCTCGTAAGAGCATAGAGAGGAGCAGTACCGGCGGCAAGTCCAGTGCCCTCGGACCGCATTGGCTTACAAAGACCGCCGACCAGAAAACGGTTTCACAATTCAGCCGGACGTTGGTGAAAGGAGTCCTCGGCCCTGGAGGCAACAGCACCCCGAGTGTAATCCTGAAACAGGAATTGCTCGGCAAATAACTCGACACCGCCGGCAATTCCCCTTTCCCACTTCTCAACCCCTTTTCCCTATTCTCCAACTATCCCCGAACTCTCAACATCCCTATTCCTGTTTCCCTCTTTATTATCCTCGTCTTAACTTGCCCTCGATTTCGTTTCATCTATCCCATTGCCACAGACGATTCTTTTGATTCCGAATGGAACGTGATGTTTCAGCGAATTCCATTAAAGATCATTAGTCAGTGACAGTATCGATGGAAGCGAGATAATTTATACCGGTTGCGAGTAAATAAACAAGAGGATGAATGAGAAAATAAATTTACACTCGGCATAGAAAAAAAACAATGATGCTCGGTAGCAAAAAGTTCCTGCAGTTTCTATGAAGGTTCGTTGATTAGGGTGAAAGTGAAGAAACGGCACTCATATATCCCGAAGCATAATAGCCGAAGGTAATTAGTTTTTGTGCGTTTTTAGAAAGCAGGTGGTGATGTACGGAATTCTCTTAGTCCGAACGTCAGGCAAGGGCCTTTACCCGTTCCACGTCCGTTTATAATTTACCAGCGTTGAGCAGGCGGCGCGCTTTACGGCCTAGGAGCGCGCCGCGGCTAGAAGGGAATGAGGATCTTTCTATTACTGTCGGGCTGACATGTAATATTGCTTTAATGGTAAGTCGGCAGGGGAAGAGAGAGAAAAAGAGAGAAAGAGACTGGATTTTCGCGTTTTTTGTCCACCTCGCGCGCCAAGCCGAGCCACGTTTTTGCTTTCGCGATGACTTACGCAATTACCATTGAGATCGCGGATGCTGCACGTGCAGCACGTTCCCGCGCGTCAGCATTTTCGAAAAATTCCAGAAGTAATCATTCCGGCCGCTGTCGTATCTTCGTTTCCATTTTTTGAATCAGGGATAGACCCTCTGCAATATTTTTCATATTTATTTTTTTTAATATTCTGTAGACGAAAAAGATTTGACTTTCTCCAAGAAAGATTTTCTCGAAGGACCACGATTCTCATTTGCGTATTTTCAGTAGGAATCGCGAAAGTTCTCGGTCTAATTCACGGTAATGCGCATCGATCGGTGATCATTACATCGCAATGAACCTGACTCCAACGAAACATCGAACATTCTTAAAAGTCACGGCACGTCTGAGTGTCGATAGATCGTCAACCTAAAAATGCATTCAGCGTCGATCCGACGTCAGATAAGTCCTCACTTGCTCTTCGAAACTTGCGACCTGAATGCGGGCGTATCGAGTTTACTTCATCCTCAGGAACGTGCGCCTGCGGGATTGTGGGTATAAAGTAACGCACGTCAGCGTACTCAACAGAGGATTTATTCGCATTAGAATATCATGAGGTATCGCGTGCCAGAAAGTTGGAAGTAAAGGGCACCATCGCGCATATCCTGGCGCTTGAACTTCGTTAGGGGAAGGAGTAGATGACATAAAGAGATAGCGCGGTATCCTAAAACGCGATTAAAAGTGGGGTTCAAACTGTGGAGTTTGGAGCGAGATAACGACCCTACAAGGCGTGTAGGTTATTTCGTGCTTCTTTTAGCTTCGCGATTCGAACGCTTTCCCTAATCAACGCTTCTGAACACAAGAAACGGCAAATTGTTCTCCGTTTTTTGGTATTTCAGTAAAAGTGTTTAATTATTCGATTTTCCTAATGAGGATGGGTTTAATCGTTTCTATTGTGCGGTTCGTAGCTGAAAAGTAGCGAGAAGAAGTCATGAATCGCAGACTTTCGAAACCGTTAAAGCCAGGCTTAAAGGTGAGGACGATTAATCCCGACAATGCAGTCCATTTCCTGCGGCTAAAACGCGAAAATATATTCAAACTCAATATTTCGAGTTCATCGGCATTAAAATTCATACTGGATAAAAAGCATTCGCTCGCTGGATGGAGCAATAACCAGAAAGTCGTAAAAAGCACTTTATCTCGTACGCTGAACGTAACTTCGGTCAAGCTGTTGGAGCATTTCTTACGGTCTGTAACGCGGCAATTTAGGCATTTGACCTTGCCAAGTGCTTTCGGAGTTCAGCCGTTTAACCTCCTCGCAATGTCTCTGTCTGGGCTCGTGGTCCCTACGGCTTTCCGGCTCTATTCTCCCTTTTACTCGTCCATCGCACCAACTAGCTTTCGCCCACTCACATTCCAACGCAATGCAGCTAGTTTCCTCGCTCCACGAACCTACGCTATCGAACCTCGTACATTTTCCTTCTTATCGCCAGCGGACCTTCTTTACCTTTGCACAGAGTTGGGACATTACGTATAGTTTTTGAATTGGGAAAAATCCGGCTGACAAAGCCGATAAAAAGTATCGAATATACATTTTCAAGCCATCTTCGCGCGTGAAATGCACGACGGCATTTGCATTTATAAACGTGAAAGATGTGATTTAATAGATGCTTAGCGGGAATTACGCAGCATTAATGCGCTGAAAAAAAAAATCACGGGCTATTCAGGAAATGGAAATCAAGGTGTTCCATGCGAGCTCAATATCAGAATGAAATGAAAATTCAAGGAGTGACGCGTAACTTTTCGCAGCGAATTAACGAGGGAATACTTTTTTATTCCGTATGTTCACGCAATGAATACGAGTGACGCTCAATGAGCATTGAATTTATTACATTATGGATGAATTTATTACATTATGGATGCCGTGAGAATCGCTGAAAGCGTTGCAGCCAATTTTATGCTGCTTTCGAAATGTTTTGATACGAGTCGAGTAACGTGAATACGTGGCGATGTGGTCGCCACGAAAAACAGATAGGCATTCGATATATCAAGATACAGGGCGAATGGGAAAGGATGCTTATATTTATCCCCATGAATGTCGCTGCGTTCAATATAACGGAGTCACGTGGTGTACTCTCGAGCTTCGATAAGCCACGATCCAATGACGATCCAGAGAACCCTTTGAGTTCGAGTAGCAAGCCAGACGGTTTTATCGGAATCGATTTCCATCGGATGTATCAATATGAGAAAGTCCCTCCCATAGATAATGGATAAATAATTGACGTTGCTTTTTGGGTCAAGTATTGTTCAGCGGAAGATATCTGACAGGAAAATACGTCTCTCGAAAAAAATATCATCGCCATACATCGGAAGCCGAAATTTATGACTCGGCAGTACTAAAAGTCACATTACGACTCCTCAATCGATTTTATCTCCTATTTTGATTTCATTAGATGAATTCTTTTGTGTGAGTAGACAAATTCCGTATTTCAGGCAGTAAAAGTCTGACGTTTAAATCCTACTGAAAGGCATTTTTTTATAGTTTGTAATTAAAAATTCGTTTTTTACGAACATTTATTATCCCTAATGGGATTCCCGAGAGCGGTAAAAATGTGACGTTAGATATCTCAGGAATGGCGAAGAAACAAATTAAAGACATTGTGCCACCATTTCCGATTGATATTTATTTCAAAGTAATGTCGGCTTAAGTTCATAAAACTATCACTCGAACGCCTACCTTTACGCCAGCCGTAAAATCCAAATAATTACGATAATTTGAAATTCATAAACTGTTTGCCGCCCGAAGCCGTGTCCAGAGTTTCGTAAAACCTCGCAGATGTAACAGGACGCCTCGGGCACTCATTTGGTACAATAAAATCATAAAAACGCCGCCCCGCTCTCTTTTTCGGAGGAAAGGAAACACGAAAATTAACGCGCCAAGAGAAAGTCTGGGAAATTTATTGCGCATTCTCGGGTCATTTCTTTTAATAAAATACGTCCCATAATGTAAGAGAACCTATTGCGCGATTAAAAGTAATCAGGAGGTTCCTCCGAAAACACATTTCACAATAACAAAAATTTCGTTTCGTTCGAATGAAAAATTGCAATTGTAAAATTGGTTTTTAATTTTGCTCTACTTCATTATATTTTTAATGAAACATTTGCTACGTTTTTCAAGGTTATCTTAACCTCCGTATTTCTTTGAGCGCATTTTTTCCCATCAAGCTTAATTTTTTTGAACGCAATTTTCAGAATGAAATAAACGATCGCCTCTACGTTCCGAGCGACAAGAGGAAATAATACGTCGGGGGTTTCAGGAGATATGGTTAAGCATTGATTTTCTAGCATGCCGGAAACTTGTGTAACTCATTAGAGTTCTTTGCCTCGCGAAACGGACAGATGCGGAAATAAAACGTCCCAATGTCAGACATCACATCGAGATCAAATGAGCTGATGGGAATAACGAGGTCGGGCAACATACCAGATACGTGACCGATTGGTAAAAGTGGCACCGACTCGTCGCCCGCAGCCTCAGCCTTCTTGCACGCAACGTAAAAACGCGGCAAAAGAATCATTTCTCATTGAGATAGAGAACATGACGGGATACCGTCTGTAACTTCCACCGCAACCTTAGGCGAGCGCATCTCAAATATGCCAGCTTAGAGTAATTACATTTGTGTCGCATTGCGCCGGCTTGGATCAAAAACACTGGAAATCAGCAAGTTTCTGTTGAGGTTGCTGATTAGATATTTAAAGTTTATTATTGGAGTGGCTCGAACGAAAAGTTTCATTCGTACAAACGAATTGTTAGAAGAAACCGGTGGTCAATATAACCCCAAACAACACTTTTGGCAATTAAAATATTTTTTGATATTTTAATTGAAACATAAAGTGAACAGTTGCGTTTTATTTACCTGGTGGAATATTTTTGAATAAAAAAGCGGAACCGTGGTTCACAAAGTTGCAATTTGATTACAAAAACACATCAAAACGGGGATCGTAAAATTGGTTTACAAGTTTTTCTTTTTTTGGTTAAAAAAATATTATATCAGGTACATACAACACCGCACAACCTTCACTTTGTTTGATTAAACATCAGGAAAACATTTTCATTATTAAAAATTGATTAGCTTATATAGCCTCAGTTTCCTCTTGATGTAATTCCACAAATTGTTTTTTGTTATCTTGGTTTGAATTTTTTGCAACTACTCGTAATTTACGGCACAATTATGTTTCGTATTGATTTCAGATCGGAATTATAACATGAGTGATTTATGGAAACAATGTATAACCCATTAAACAGATCATGCTACTCGAAATTGAAATTGCTCATGAATCAAACATCGATCGTTTTTTACGTTACCACTTTTTTAACGAAATTTAATGTGCGTAGGAACGAGCAAAAGAACAGATAAAGATTTTCTGGAACTTTAGTACCGATAATTCAATCATTGATGGAGGGATGTAAAAAAGTAATTCTCTTATTATATAGAACACTGTAACACTTTTATGGGATGTTATTCTCATAATTCATTCGTCACTGTTTCTTCGTCGATTTTTGCGTGACTGAAGTCACGGGAACCATCTCAGGTCGCAACGACAGAAAAATCACTCATGTTTCTGATTTGTTTGAAAATATGAAAATAGCCTTTTCGTCACTATATAAATAAGAAATTTGTATAGGATAGAAATCGACGTATCCAGGTCGCAAATTTATCGAGTTTTCGAAAAGAGTAGTGTAACAGGGATTAATTAGCGATCATTTATGACATTTATTTATACAACGTATAATTATAAAGTGTGTCACAGCCACAGTTACAAAGTTCAATATTTCTTTCGCTAGTTGTATTTATTTTCTATATTTAATGAGTACCTGGCATCATCACTTCTTTTAATTATACATTCCTATTCACTATTGTGTCAATAATTAAAACAAACATTGGAATCATTTAAAATAATTATCATTCAATACAAAATGCAGCCCCGGAAATTTTGTTTTGATCATTCAAAATCTCGATTTTCTTTATTTCGTGTCCGTGCAAACTGAAAATATGGTAGAAATCCATGTATGATGAATTAATGATGTATAATTACGATAAATAATTATTTATAAGGAACACCTGTGATAATAAAAATAGTAGCGTGGAATACGCATGAAACATGTATTATTACATGATAATTGATGCTGAGGAAATGTTTTTTCATCAAACATATATAACTAGATTAATTCAATTTAATATTCATTAAGAGCCTTGATAAGGATCTCGCACGAGTGACTGAAACGTCAACAAAGTAATAAAAAATCGATGTTTTTTCCTCTAAAATGATCTTTGGGTAACTCCGAATGCCGTTGCAACGAAAGAAAATTCGTTCTATTGGAAAACTTTGAAACAAGTATAAATATCTATGTGAAATGAGATTTAATTTTAGATTTCCTCTTCAGCCGTTGGTCGATGTATCGGAATACCGCGATTTGAAGAGTGTGTAGAGCGAGCAAGAGAATGTGTATTGGGAAATTGTATCGGAACATTGCCTTCCAAAAATATTTTTGCATTATCAAAAGCTTTCTAATGTTCAATCAAAAATTGATAGGGACATTTTGTCTACCAGGTAAAACATTTCTCAATAAAAAAAATAAAGCAAAACGGTAAATCTCATTTAACAAGAAACACAACTATTTCTTGAACGCTTCGGAAAAAATGTTGAAAATTCGATTTGCAGTAAATTGAGAACAAACTTTGCTACTGCTTAAATTATTCATTGACTATTTGTCATCCACCTGTTTCGAGGGCAATGTCAATATTTGATGCAAAATCGAATCCCATTAAAATTGATTATTATTCACGATTCGAATGATTGAATTTCACGTTTCAAGTACATATAAAAGAAACTAAATCGTGGAATCCAATAAAGCTTGGAAATTGACAAATAGGAAAATATGTATTCTCAATCTCATATCACAGATAAAAGTGATGAAATATTTATGGAATCTGAAGAATATGGAATCTAAGATCCTATTATTTCTATTGGCTTATTCTTCTCCGGAGGATCAGAAATCAATTTTTCTTTTTGCGACTTTGCGGTCTTTCCACAAATCATAATATGTAGTGTCAGTCGTAAATCTTTATCATTTCTATGCACTATACTCACTATATTTGCCATCTACTTTCCATGTGTTTGAAATAGTCAGCAACCTCAATAAGACTTTCTCATATTTCTACACATCTTTCTAGTTTCTAGTATATTGCAGCAGTAGTCGCATCAGGTTTTTCAATTTTTCCATCCAAACAAGAGAAAAAATGTGGCTTTACTGATCCCTCGGAATATTAATACATTAGAAGTTGCTCCCTTTTCCATTATACCCCTTCAAACATTTCAAGATAAACGACAATCTGGAAGAGACATTTTTATTCTAAAAATACTGAAAGAAGAGTAAACCAATTTAATTTGAAGTACTTTCATTTTGCAAGAAACAATCGAATATGTGATTTTGCTTTTTTATTTCGCGCCATGTTTAAATTCAAGTAAGTATATAGAGATCGTGAAAGAACAAGGAAGAAACAGTAAAAAAAGATAACGAACGAGTAAAAACGCTATAAAATGTCGACTCGCATTGTACTCAGTTTTGTTTCTTTTATTGCGCGTATTGAATACATACTTTTATTTATGTAAGCCGGACTTGCTTCTTTTTATGATCCCCCATAAATTTCTCGTAAACGCGGAAACGATGGCTCAGGGTCACCTCAACGAGTGCTTCAATGTTACCACTTTTTTTCACATAATTGGGAAAAATTACTAAATGTCACATTCAACAAGCCATTCTGGTAAATAAAGATTCGAATTTTAAAGCTGTTAAAATCCCAATTGTATTTTTTTTAATAAATGAAGACCAATTATGTCCAGAATTTAACATACCTAAACGATTGAATCATCATCCTGACCATTATTCTCGAAGAAAATTGAAGTGCCGTTCAGGTATAAATCGACCTACATTTTGTCCCCTCTTTACAAATAATATCCTAATATAACAATGCAACAAGAACATCTTAATGCTCTCTGTTTATTATTCCCCGTTTTTCTTCGTGACTCCAAATTTATAGGCATCGCCTCGACTGTTTCTGACTCCTTACATGAGAATTGAGATTAAGTGGACAGATTTCTAATCCAGCTATAATTTTTAACGTCTGTGGTATCATTAATATTTTTATGATTCCATTCGACTGCGAACGGCAAGTGCATGTCACGAATGTGGTACACTCCTCGTCACGTTTGAGCTGTTAATTGTGCACGAACGGCCACTCGTGCGATCTGATCACGTCTTAGAAAATGGAGGCTACGTTGTCGACGCTGACCGCTGATCTTTATAGTCGATCCTCATCTTTTTCATTATCTGCAGTCACGCCCATGCAGTACAGCTGTTCTTTGTGTCAAGTTTTAACAGATACATTCCTTGTGTACTGCTTTAGTCAAACCGAGCAATAAGAACTTACGGAATGACTTGCTTTTATTCATCCACTTCTCTTCTTTCTCCGTTCTTTCGCCACGGCGTACAATTAGAAACGCCATAATTAATAACATCTAGCTGTAATTTATTAAGTTCTCGTCTATTTTTTCACTTTCAAATTAGCCACCCTGTTCGTAATTCATATTCATACTTTTTATCAAGCATATCAACCCGTTTATCATTCACGATATATAATCATTAGCGACTGGAATCAGCTTCTGTGAAGTCCGAAATTTATGGATCAGTTAAGTAAATACAGGGTTGCGTTCGCGTGCAAATGAATTCTGTAAAAATTATTTCGCTACTATATAATCCACGATTTATGGTGAAAGGTTTAAACCTCGACCTTATCGACGCAAAGCAAATTAAAACTACTATCATTGTTCTCAACTAAAGCAGAGAAAGTAACAAATTACGATTCGAAGTTGTACTGACCGTTCTCGAGAGAGACGAGGAATTCATTTGACGTGATTATTCCTAATTGCAAGTTACAATCCACTCTGGCTAAAGGAATCAACCGTTGTTATTACAGTTTCCTCGCTCTCGTTACTCAGTTAAACGACAGAGAAACCAAACACGAGACCTTTTGTCCTGAGCGACGTCCTTTCAGCTTAATTTCTGCAGGGAGAGGGCCGAGGCGTCGTTTCGAGAGAACGCTCGAGACGTACTTTCCCTTGTGGCGAGCGACCTTAAGGATTTACAAGGATCGTAGCGCGCGCCTTGTCCCCAATAACATCCATTTTATTTAAACCTAACTGATGCGTCGAAGAGGGCACCTCGACCAAAGCTATTTCGGAAGAGAAAGGGCTGGACCTGATCGCCCGTATTATCTCGCCCCAACTTCGCGCTGCATAAAGGAAACTCCCGCTATTCATATCCAATTTTGAGTGTCTCGTGTAAGGATGAAAATGTGCGAAGAAGCGGTTTTGGAGAACCGAGAACAATCCTGCCGGACTAGGCTTCTTAATTGCCTCACTCATCTATTGTGTTCCAGCTTTGTCTCGTTGGAATTGTTCATTGCATATTGCATCAACGTGTGATCTAAAAACATTACTTATCGACACGACTGTGAACATTTCTCTCGTCGCACAAACACGTTTTCAACCCTAAAGATGAAAAGGAGACATGGTTCTTCGAGCCACTTGTATTTCTATACATGGAGTTTAATCAGTTGATGAGTTAAAGTTTATTGTTAATATACGTGAAGTAGCAGATTACCGGTTGTCTACTATTAAAGGTGAACGTTCGAATTTCACACTTGTCTTGATATTCTTATGAATTAATTTACTCATATTGATGTGTCTGTTAGTTTCACTGCACCTGGAATCAGATCTAATGCATTAGAAAAGCTACGTTTCTTATCAATTGGTTAGCAAACTTTTCAACTGTTCGGATAGCTATATTCAAGTTTTCCGAAAAAAGAAAGACGCGAGATGAAAATGCTCGCAGCATCTACGGAGAATGTGCAAAGTTTGGTCGGCTGCTGTTTTAACGTTGCACTTGAGATCTCATTAGAGGTATCCTGTTTTCGTGTGTATAGCGCTAAGCATGCCATTAGTCTGTCAGTGACTTATCGCGCGATATGTATAATAACGTTGATACACGAGAGTTTCCTAGTATCACAGAAAAAGCCTATGCCGGGTACGCGTTGCACGTTCTACACGAACTTGGCTGATCTTTCACGAGTTGCTGGTTGCGTACGCGGCACTACGCAAGCTCATTATCGTTACTTTTATTGAACGCACGAAAGTAGTTATTATCGCATTATCCCGTGAATGATGCGGAGAGTGGATACTGCCAGATGCGTTTTTAGCGATATCCATATGCGATTTTACCGTGGCATGACTCTTGATAAACTTCGAAAATCTCGATGTATCACGAGCAAAAAGTTAAAGAGTCGTTTTACGTTTTTATTTTTCAAGATCCCACTTCAAAGAAGCTCATCTGAAACCGCTACGGCGTTGAATGGAGCTCAAAAGTTTCTTCACATTATACATATTAAAAGAGTTAATTTCCAAAGGTACTTCAATTTCCACATGTCACGAATGCAAAACTACCACGGGTTGCACTTATGTTACGACCTTGATGAAAGTTAACGCGTGAAGACTGCTAAATTATTGTAGAAAATGAAAGAAAAAAGTGCATGCATTTTGAGAGCGAAAAACACACAGAAGTTTAATCAACACATCGCGAACACAGTAACAGAACGAGATACTGTGGTGTTTCACATGGTTACGTCGCGTACATCTAGTCCGAACCAGACACAATGCATGTAGTGAACGCGCGCACCAATTTGCCTCCGTGCAATTGTTTTATATCAATACGGACGAGCTGTTGCTAACTTGCCATTCAGTCAACTAGTTCAGTATTGTACGGGGTAGCAATGCGATTACTATGAACGTTAACGTGTGTACGAGCTACTGCTGCGATGACCAGCTTGCTGGCCAATACAGATGTATCAAGTGAAATTAGTGAGAGAAGCACGCTCCTAGCCATGGAGTAGGTAGGCTTTAACAGATCGAGAAGCGTGAATCTCACATCCATGACTCTCTGTGAAATGTCGGATGTCGCTGATTATCATATCTTCGCAGAACCCTTCTCGGGCTCCGCCAACATACATCACGATTAGATATCTAATAACGCATATTTCGTGACGTTAATAATCGCTCGGAGGCCTTCGGACGTGGTACATTATGCGCACGTGCTTTGCGAACGGTTTTATGATCCTTCAAACCGGATCCAAGTTTCTGAAATGTGCTAGCTAGGGGACTGAACTAACTTTACTTTGAAAAAGCACAACGGTACAAGGTACATCAAATATCGATTCCACATTATAAGCGCTGCACTTTTGGGTAAGTCTCATCTCGGAAAGTTGAGGAGATAAAAACAGAAAAGTCCCACCTCCATTACTACGGGCTGTAACAATATCGCCTTTTTACACATGTATCGTCTGATATTTCTCAATCGAGCTCAGGAAGGTAACGCCAGCTGCGCTCGACGGCAAGCTTTAGCACTCCAAGTACAAAATAGAGACATCGTCGATGAGAACTTTTGCCGTTTTGTCGATCCTCTTGGATTTAATAAGAGCTTGCATGGCGCTCTTTCGGTTGCCAGCGACAAAATCGCTCTGGCAACACAGGCTTTCCTGTTTTTTCACTTGCGACGTCGAAGTTACAAAAATTATGTGATAATTTTGTTCCGCGAGATCGTAGCATTTAATAACAGTCATCATTTGATGTAAATGCGAGTCTCAAAAATCTCAACCGTCTCGTAGAAAAATATTGTTGAATTTCAGTTGACGGAACCTTTTGTCAGAATCAACAAAACGTTGAACACCGTAAAATATAATCCCAATGTGTTGCTTTCTGCGGATATATTTCAATGATGAAACGGTTAATAAATTTGATTCGATCGCTGCTGGCTTTGATAAAAGTTATTTCAAGTTCAAAACCGCCAATCTTCTTGACATTGCGCGAACAATTAGAAGCCACTATTTTTTCAAAGGGTTTGTCGAAAGGGTAGGGGAAGTCTTTGCAGGTTGCCCACCCTAAGCTCTTTTGCTCATAACTTGTCATAGAATGAACATTTTGTTGATGTAAATATACCGTTGGAAAGGTGACCTAACAAGCTACAACCCTGCTCAAGAAAACATCCGAATTCTCCGAAAATAAAAATTTTACAGCCTATTTTCGAAAGTGCCTAAATTTGACCTCATTTTTTTTTAATGCAGGTTGCCCACCCCCTGAAAAATCGCTAAAATGTGGAAAAACTCAAGTAAAAACACATGATTTACAAAATTTATGGACTTTTACAAAATTTTAATTTGTTCTAGTGGCTTTGAACACAAAAATTAATCAAAATTCGAATCAGTTTTTCTCAGTCTGCGCGCTGCCGCACTTAAATCGTTTCAAAACTGTGACGAATAATTTTACAAAAATTCAATAAAAACACTTAACGTATGACTCAGAGACAATTTTAAACATCAAACAATCATATGGAATGGCGTCGGAATGCAAACAAATAGAAAAAATTAGATGGGCAACTTGCAAAGAAAAAAGGTGGACAACCTGCATTTTTGATGACATTTAGAAATGCATGGAAAAAATTTCGTCAATTCACGATATGTTTGGAATTGTCTTTGGTTTATGAAAATACATTAAAATGTAGCACCGCACATGCATTCACCTCAAGTTTTCAATGGAAATTGTTCACTTTTTGAGCACAGTAACAAATTGGAATATTGATTTTTCAATTTTTCTGAGCTTTTCTTCCACACTTTGTGATGCACAGTCATATGCATACTTCACTCCAAAATCACATTTAAAGTAACGTTTAGTTCTTTTGAAAAGATGACAGGCGGAATTTCGCTGTTGACACTGCTAGACAGTCGAAATATCAAGGGGTGGGCAACCTGCAAAGATGGGCAGCCTGCAAAGACTTCCCCTAATTTATATTTTTCTGGATAGAATTTTCAATGTTGTACATATAGTGGTTATATCAGATATCAGCCTTACTTTTACATTGCTCACGAAGTAGGGTAAAGGTTGCATAATTTTGCTCAGTGCGTGACTTTTTGTAGTTTAGGTAAGCAATCTTTTTTTGTAAAATAAGTCTTTCCGATTCAACACTGATCCAGGGCTGCAAGTTATCAGTTCTTGTTTTTATCTTCGGAAAATGTTGATCGATAAGATCATTAAGAATATCATATAATACCGTAACTGCCTACTCAACATCGAGACACGAAAAGAGTTCACACCAGTTTATTTAATTGAGCTTCAAATTAATGTTATGATAATCACTGCGCTTGAAATTATGGATGTGTCTCGTTCTGGAAGAATTATTAACATCAAATGAAAGATATAAGTTTAGAGTTGGGTGATAATTATCAATTGGTACAAGTGGTTCTAATGCACTTTATATTGTGTAAATTGAGCACCGTGAAAAAACTAAATCCAACACTTGAATATATGAATTTACTATAGTATTTAATTGAGAAAGATTCAGGTATTGCACAGACCGGAGCAATATATATATATTTTCTATTATCGCATTCCTTTTATGTTTTCCAGCAACATAAAAGAAGCCCCCTTGCCTCTCTCCCGACCTGACCTCCTGTTGGGGGTGAGTATACTTTCACTGCAGCTCTGCTGAGTTTGCAACTAAGTGGCTTTATCTTCCGTTCAAGTCGTACTGGATTTTAGCACTAGCCTTGCTGGCTTTCAGCTCTAGCTTCACTCAATTTCAGCATTAGCTTGCTTGCTTTAGACAGCATCGCCGTAATGCCTAGCAAGACATGCTGAATATAAGATAATGCCTGCCTTTTAGTCAGCTTGCAATTAGGCTGATTTTAAGACCAAAATACAGTCTTGAAAGTACAATGCCGCTCGCTGAATATTGTTGCCACTGAATTTAAGGTAACATTTCGGGCTGAAAGTAAGATTTTCTTTTTACTGTGAAATGT
Organism: Zelostemma sp. ZL-2020; assembly: GCA_022816865.1. NCBI lineage: Eukaryota > Metazoa > Arthropoda > Insecta > Hymenoptera > Platygastridae > Zelostemma > Zelostemma sp. ZL-2020. The sequence continues at coordinate 7,073 of JABFQM010000160.1, read as the reverse complement.
ACTAAGGATCCCTTATTGGCAAGTTTCTATTGTACCTTGGGTCTACTAGTTCTGGGCGCAGGCAGCCCAGAATTGAAATTTAATCAAAAGTGGCTCCATATTATCGGTCCGAAATTTATCATTTCGTGAAACTTCGATGTCTAGTATGCCGAATGGAGTCCACATAATGAGGACACAGGTTTGTCTTTCTGTGATATGTAGCTGGCCTTGTATTTAGAAATAATACGAATGACGCGTACTCATTTCGGTACAATCTGTATAAAAAATTTGTTGCAAACCCCCTACTTTATCTTCTATGGCCTTTTGAGGTATCATTTTTCGCACTGAGTACGCGCATCATTCCCTATCCCTATTGCTAAAATCGACATGGATTTACCACATGGAAAACTATATAAAAATATATATGGTCAGCACATATGGATTTTTGACCTGGTAAATCCATATGGATCAATTATTCAGAAAATTATTTCTCATATTCGTTTTGTTTCATCCAAAAATTTTAAAAGTTAGAGTTTCAATTGCAAAATATGATGTCGATTCGCTTTTTCTACACCTCAAGCATGAAACTGAAAACGAAAATCCCTGAGATGGAAAGTATCAATTTTAATTATTGCCAAGAAAGGATTCGGGATTGTGGGTTATTCTGGAGATGAGCAGTTTGAATAAGCTAATAATTTCGTTTCAGAAGTATTTCTTCGCTTATTTAAAATACATATTTACAAAATTGAAGATGTATTGTTCAAAATATAATTTTTTCTTTCCAACATGTTGATAAACATAATTTTCATTCATCTGTTGCGTTGGAAAGCAGGTTTTCAATAGTGGTATAAATTTGGCACAGCGGAAATATAACTGTTTTTTCCATCGCATACAACAATACAGGGGCGAAATATTTGGTTGGTTTGTATCACTGTGAGCTTCTTATCTATAGCGTCAATTCTTTGCAGCTGAGGGCACACAGCAGCAAATGTATTCCTTGTTTTTATAACTTTCACCGTCGTAAATGCGCGATTCGAGTCAGTTATGAATTGGTATATTTGTACGTAATCGCCTGATTTTGTTTTAGCCAACGAACTGTCGGATCGTTCGTTTTCAATCTGACTCGATACAAACAAACATCCATCCTTCACTATTCTCAAATACGTTTGAGTTTTATTGTCAGTTAAATGCAACTCTTGAATCAATGCTTGCTCTGTCAAAATCGGAGTGCCGAAGTACCGAATACCTTTGCATTTAATTGACTTTTTAACGAAATTTGTGTCGATGTTTTCACAATATTCGCGTGATACAGACTCAGGATTCACCGCATTTATCCATGTACTTATATAATCGAGACTTTGCTGCAGGCCTAAGAATCGTAGAATTTACTCATGTGTGCCCTTTGCAGCGTGTATTTTTTCACTTAATAGCCCATTACCTGATTCAAATGCAAAACCACTATGAGCCCAAAGTGGCCCCCAATTCAGGGCACTTTTGAAGAGATGGAGAAGTTCGTGTATATTATACGACATGGCTTGTTTGCCATATAATTCCTGAGTTTCTTCAACAAACTCTTCGAGCAGTTCGTCAGCATGATCCATCTCATCAAATGTTATGTGGTTTTGCAAAAGAATGTAAAGAGCTTCGACATATTTTGCCCAGTGTACAACAAATTTTTTGGGTAAAAACAATTTGAAAATAGGCAAGCTATAATGCAGAGTCCAATTCTCCCATTCTTAAGCGTTCCACCAACTTTTCTTACTCAGAGCACGAGAAAGTCGCCCGACTTGAATGTGAGCTTTAACATTGTTTAAAATAGAGTTTATTGAGATCATGTTCTGTTTTCCTACCGAGTATTCAAAACCGCTTGAATCGAATAACATTTCAGCGAATTTCCTGGACACTCCAAGCGCATTACAATGCAAATGAGGACCTTTCTGCAAGAACGACTTAAGTCTGGTCGCGCGCTAACGGGAAAAACCGAAAAGAAGATTGAAAGACTACGTAAAATTTTCAATTTTTCATCTAAATGCCTTACAGCGCAATCATTTTGAAGGGCATACGAATGAGAACAATATTATCTTAGTAAAATTGGAAAATATTAAAAATTGTGAATTTTATCGCGAAAATTGTTCGATCCGACTTGAGTCGTTCTTGCGTAAATAGCTTATTTTGATCAATTCAAAGGTGTTATAGTACTAAAATAATTGTTTTTACATTACATACTATATGAAAATTCAATTTATTAGTTATTTAAACATTCATCAGGTACATTTGGCAAAACAATATCATAAAGAGAAGTTTTAATAACTGTTAAAACTTAATTTAATTCTCTAGCGGCCCCAGTGGATTCGTAAAAAACGTTTTAATGCTGATTTACTCTACTTAAAGCTGGATAAAATCATTTACGTTGAAGATAAAATTTTTCATTTTCATAAAAGGGCTTTACCGTTAAAGGATCGACGGGTTTTTATACCATTTGGCATTTTCCGGAGTAAGAAATTTCAGCAAACTTGATATGTCGGTCTTTTTTATATATTTTTGAATATATAAAAAATATTTTTTCGATACTTTCACAGTGAAACTACTACGAAATGACGAATGAATAATGAGCGATAATGCATGATATAAGTATACATTGCAGAAAAATTGCGATTACAGAAAACGCGAACCTAATCTTTGGGTTTCATTTTTTGAGTGCACGTGTCGGTTGATTCTGACTGTCAAGCGCGCGTTGTGGGTGCGGGTGATACCGCGCGGACCGCGCCCCTAGCGCGTGCACAGCTTGACCATTTAAATTCTCATTAATTAATAGAGGCAGATATTTTTCTTATCTTTTGTAATCATATTATAGATGTATTAAGCTACGCGTACGAGCAAAATATGCAGTTCTTGCAGAAAGGTCCTCATTTGTTATGAGACCTCAATATATGTATGCCAGATCTTCTAGCATTTCGTTGTTCCGGCCAAAGCTAATAGTTCTAGACATTTGGATCTGAAAATGAAAGTTTAGATGCTGCATTCACGCCTAAGGGGATCATGGAGGTCCATCTGAGGTTGAAAATGAAGCGGTTTCGGCGAGAATACAAAAGAATGGAGGATTTTGAGGGCCATTGGAGTTCCTATTTTACTTACCTTTTTCGGCCTTAATAACAATAAAATTAGGAACAAAAAGAATCATCTGGCAAATAAACAATAACACAAAAAGGAACATCATTTATTTCATTCACAAAAGAATAGAGGATTTCGAGGGCCATTGGAGTTTCTATTTTACTCACCTTTTTTGGCCTCAATAAACAATAAAATTAGGAACAAGGAGAATCATTTGGTAAATAAACAATAACACAAAAAGTAACATCATTTATTTCATTTACAATTTTATAACAATGAATAATTTCCGGAAGTGAATAAACCCATCGCGGATTACGCAAATTATATTCTTTTATTATTCAAATTCGTCATTATTTGTACATTCTAAAATGGCCGTGAAAACAGCATTATTGACTGTTCGGGAGAATGTTCCCGTTTTGAGTAGAAACGCTCTGAGGAATCGACTGAACATTCGAACTTTCGATCGTGCTCGCGGGAGAATTCGAGTGGTTCGCGTTGGCCGCAGCGATCGCTTTATTGCGCAACTCGAAAACTTGCTGAATCGCTTTTCGGAAGCACAAAAAGTTGTAGTCGATCACGCCTGGAAATTCTCGTTCTTTTTATCGCTTTTCTGGCTTCGCAAAACGATGAATAATAATCCGAGAAATGACTCACCTTGTCTATCGAAATTGTCTTCTCGTAAAATGCAAACGAGGGCGAGAAATTTGTTGACTTCTCGGAGGTAAAGGATCGTCCCGTTGTTCAATTTTATGAGGCTCGAACTTTGACCGTCGAACGCGGTCGCGGCTTCCGAATCTTCTCTCAGTCTGCAATTCGATTAATCGATTAATCGCGAGCTCGAAGCGCGCGCGGGAAAAAGGCTCGGTTGTTTCACCCGTAAATACAGGAAACGTCGATGACGACGTCGATCATGTCGCAGCAGAGCTCGTAACTTTGCATATCGACCGGGGAACTGTCAGTTGCGATGTATATTTTCGACACCACGTCGAACAAGAACGCTTTTTCGATCGCCGAATTCTGCGGAAACGAAACTTTCGAACGTTTGTCGATGTTTTCGACGATGGGCGAACGAACCAATTGCTTTTTGTTGCGAACACCGCGATTTGTTCGTGTTCGCAACGGGAACAATTAATTCGCGCCCAAACGCGCCGTCTACAGGGAAATGTGCGAAGTCCGCTTGGAACCCGCGAAATTCAAATCCCCGAATTCATTGAATCGTTACGTCATCATTAGTTTTGTCAACAAATATCGAAAAATTGGTTTACCGAAATCAGAATATTCAGCAAATTCTCCAGGGTTGGCAGCTGAGGAATCAGCTTTTGCACGACTTTGCTGAAAGCCTCAAAAATGCTGTGATCGTAAATCGACGTAAGATGGAAACTCAAATGAATCTGATCGCAACCTGAAAAAACCGTAAAATTCCTCTTTTTTCCTCCCTCAAACGAAAAAAAATCGTTCCCAAATCAAAAACGAATGAATTTCGGATTATTCACTTCGCAGTCGATTTGAATTTCACAACGATTCGCGCCAAAATGCGCCATCTACAGAAAAGCATGCAAAGTCCGCCAAAAACCCGCGAAATTCAAATCCCCGAATCGCGAGACACTCACCCGAATCCATTAGATCGTCGTTTGCTCTCGTGTGGATGTCTCTTTGCGTCTCCATTTTATAATCGTCCGAAAGTCCATCGACTTTATGAATAAACACCTCGAACTTAATCGCTGGGTTGACTTTATAAGCTTTCGTAACGATCAAATGAAGTTTGTTCAGCGCCTCCATATAATCGTCTTGCGCGTCGATGACGAAAACGAGGGCGCCACATCCGCCGAAAATCATATCGCTATCGAAAGTAGGATCGAAAAAATCGATCTGACCCGGAAAGTCCCAGATTTGGAACTGCACGAAACTCGAATTGCAAATGTCGTCTTTAATGATTTTGTTCGTGCTTTCGAGGAAAAGCGTCTCATTCGGCGACATTTTGTGGAAAACGACTTTTTGAATGGACGATTTTCCGCTTCTGGAAAGTGCCGGCAAACATTTCGGGATTAGCATCGATTTTTCGGGGTTTTTTCGTGTTTTTTTTGTACCTTCGCAACCCCATTAACAAAATTCTGGGTTTTTGCTCGCCGCCCATTGGCCCGGAGGAAGTATCTCCCTCTCCGTCGAACCCTGCGTACCCAAATTCTTTCGGGAACGAACCCACGTCGTAACCCGACTGATACTGATCATCGTCGTCCTAAAAGAAGAAAGTATTGCTGTCCTTGTCTATTCGCGGTTCAACTAGGAACTTTTCAAACTCGGTCTGTGATTGGCCGAAGTAAAAGAACCAGAAAACCGAGGGTATTTCTGTCCTTTTTTAGTTCGTTCGTTCGACACACGGGAAAAGACCTCGTTTTATTTGTTTTATATTAAAAAAGCAAGAAACGGGGCGGTTTTCTCGGAAATATTTGATCCCGATTACGACTGATAACGTTATCGCGATCGATTGGCGTGAAAAAAAAGCATAAATTCCGTCTTACCATTCTCGACGTCTTCTACTTTCTCTCGACCTTTCGCGCTTTCAAGGTCGAAAACTGCGCTTGCTGATAACACTCGGAAATGTATGGTTTAATCAAAAACACTGCGAAATGTCATGGAACGACGTCACACCATGGGATTATGTGTTTGTTATGTTTCACTGACGAGATCGAGACTTACGTAAATTCATAGATCGGAAACTTCAATGAGAATTCTAAGCGTTCTTATCAATGATAATAATGATAGAAATAATTCGTAATTTGCCAAGATGAACTTCCCGCGATTGATAAAGTCATGAATAAAACATGACACGGTGTTTTTTGGCATCGTTTTTTCGAAATTACAGTTCCCTTTTTGAAATTTCGGGAGAAAGCGCGCCATTTTTAAAAGCCGCAACGCGCACGCGCTGCGCGCTTCGGTGTTATCTTTATCAGTGATTTTTCCATTATTCCAGCAAAACATACGCTCTTTTTTCATGTCGCGCAGCAAGGAATTCGCAAATGAAAAGAAATTTTGAAAATAAGTCGCGGTGATTGAGAGAATCGGGAATAAAAAGCGCGCGGTGCGATCTAGGGAATTGTCGGGGAATCGCTCTCGGCAACATAACCTGTACGAAACGTCAGCAACAATGTTGTAATTTTGTTATGGGGAACGAAAAAAGCGCCCCGAAGGGGCTGGAAATCGAGAAAAAAGCCGTCGAAATCACGGACTTTTGGACGCATTTTGGCGCGAATGTTCCGGGTTTGAATCCTTCGAATTTGTCGATCTTTATCAGTGAACCTTCTTTGCATTCTGCCGCGAGTTTTGGCAAACCTTCGCCCTTGGAACGATCGGCAAAGGTAAGATTTCGGAAGTTTTCATTAATCGAATTCCTCGCGTTTTAATATGGAATTTTTCGTTGCTTTTATCGATTTGTTTAAATATTTTATTTGTTGCGCGATGTTTTTTTCAAGGTAAAAGAGCGCGTTGGTATCGATTGTTTAAACATTTTATTGCGACTTTGGTCGAGTGTTGAAATTGTTTTTCGATCGAGGAATTTGGAAATGTCCAACAATTTTTTATTATTGACTTTTTTTTGTTTCTCAACAAATTTCGATTGTTGCTTTTTTTAAAAAAAAATAATTCGCGGGTGCGAATTTTTTTTTTAAACATGTAATTTGTTTATAACAATGACGTCATCGGAAAAGTAAAATGTCATTAATAATTCAACTTTGTTGTTAAAAAAAAAAAAAAATTTCAAAAAAACTTTTTTTTTGGTTTTTACAAAATTTAGTTTTCCGAAAAAAAAAAAAATGTTTTTTTGAAAAATTTGTTTTATTTGGTTTTTACAAAATTTTTTTTCCAGTGTTTACAAAATTAAATTTGAAAAAAAAAAAAATTTTTCAAAAAAATAAGTTTTTGGTATTTAGTAAATTAAATTTTCCAAAAAAAAAAAATTTTTTTTTGTGTTTTCAACATTTCAATTT
>JABFQM010000159.1:0-48845 GCA_022816865.1 Zelostemma sp. ZL-2020 | reverse complement strand
TCTCCTTTCCCGTGACGATTGCGCCTTCGGTTTCCGCAGTCTGGGCACTCTGGAAACATAGAGTCGCCATAAAGTTTAAGGAAGAGAACGATAAAAGACGTCACGTTCGACGATAACGCGACCTCGGGGCTCGATTCGCTTTTTCCTCATAGTCCGTTTAATTACCCGGTTTATCCGAACATATCGAGCTAATCATTTCACGACGCGGTCCAGCTATTTTCTTCTCCCTTTTCCATCACGGAAATGTTTCGAGCATTCCCGTTTTTACCATATTTTACGCGTAATTAAAAATGCATACAGAAACGCAGGAAATGCGTCATCAAATAATGGAATATTCAGATTTGCTCTCGCTTTGTGATAATAATTATCAAAGGACCGCGACGCATTCCATCGTCACGCGCAGCTTTCGGCTTTGAGCCTGGAAACCCGGCGACATTGTTACGGAATATTTGAATTCGTTTATCATCATTATAACCGTAAAAGCCTTGTTTTTACTCTAATTACAGCGCATTGTTCTTTCAGCAAAAGACTGCGTGTTTTCCAAAAAAAGCATCGCCACGTTCACTTTTCTTTTTGCTCATTTCCGCGCTAGTTTATTTTTTAACGAGCGTGATTTGTGTCTTACATTCCCATCAGCGCACTGACAAAGAGGGCAATTGCTGCTGTCGTCGCGTGCGTAGCCGCTATCGCAGTGTAGCTCGCAGCTGTCGAGTGGGGCGCACTTTGTCGTCACGTTGTGTCGAGAGGGACAGCGCGGACAACATTCCCCGGCCACTGTCACCGGATTCTCGCAATTTTTGCACATGACTATTTGACAGGAGGACGTGCCGTTCCCGCAGATGCAATTTGTACACGCTTCTTCTCGCCAGCGCTCCCCGTTAAATCGAACCCGCCCGAACGAGTCTGTGCAGCTTTCAGGAATCAGGCCACTGTCCTCGGTTACGACCCACGATACCGTTCCTGCAAAAACAGTGTTTTTTTTTCATTCGCAATCGACGATCGTTACATGTTTAATCTTTAGAGTGGAATTCTTTCGAACCGATCATTTTAGGAGCGGATTTTCGTGCTTTTGGAGTGAATCATTTCACTTTGAATGAGTGACGGTTTATTTTAATAGAATCTATTTTTTTTAGAGCTGATGACATTAATAATATTGCATATTTGATCAAGTATGTAGCTGCTGCTACTGCTTCAATAACGACATTACACTACCGTGATACTACAGATAGTGCGCGGACTGAATAATTCATGACGAAACGTCTTCGTTAAAAACTCGGCTAGACGTTCATTCGCCGTTTTCGAGATGATATTTGAACGTAGAGACAATACAGGAATAATTAAAGAGTTATTACAGTTATCTTCTTTCACGAATTCAGGCTGGCCATTCATTGCGCGCGATTTTCGAGGGGATAACAATTTTACAAGTACGATCATTTCCTTCGAAGTATTATTACACTCGTTATTCAATTTATGAGTTTATACATTTTTGCAACGGAAGCCAAATCATGTTATTCAATTATTCTTAATTTATTATTCATATTTCCTTTTTTAAATTTAATTTAAATTAATGATACAATGAGAGTTAATTGACGTGACTAAATAAACATCTTTTCGTTTAAAATTTTTATCTTTATTAATTGATTCAAGGAAATATTCGTGCCCTGGTCATAATCGGGACAAAACCTTATCTCATTTTCGATACTAGAGTGCCATTACAACAGCCATAAACTGCGGTAGTAATAGTAGCTGATAATAAACTTCTATAATAATTATAACTGATAATAAACTGCTGAAATAATAGCTTTCCCCGTTAAATTAATTTACCTTGGGGTACGCATTTATAGAGAGGACAGCAGCTACCGGGGCTTTGCGGGACCGCTGCCCTCAGCTGAACGGGTCGTTCGTCCGGTCGGCATTTGCTGCTGGGACAAGGCGTAACGCATTTGCAGCCTCCATTCTCCGCCGGTACGCTGTCTTCCGGACACTGCGAGCCATGAATCCCTGGAAAATAAATGCGAAAAATTCATTACTTTCACTTCGCACGAGCGCGATTAATGCCTTGACTCTAGGGAGATGACATTCAATAATAGTCTCGTACAAACGAGGACGATCCATAGGGCTCATTTGTGCTCGTTTATGTCAGGGCGAAGAATATTCATGCCTCGCGCGGCGAGCGCGACGTGCCGGAGCAGCTGAAACACGGCGTGAATGGAATTTTCGCCTTTTATTATTTTCGCGATACAATCTTTAAGTCATTTCATCTCGGCTCTGCGGGAGCCGCAGCTTTATTTTTTCAATATCGCGACGAAGGAGATTTTTCAATGGAGCGAAAACACGGAAAAAAGTGTAGTCGGGAGTTTGCGAGTGATAAAAATTGTTTTGGATTGTAAAGTGTTGGGTTTCCTCCCAATTGTCAAAGGGAGAAAGCGTGTGCAACGAGTGTAATGTTACGGAGCCTCGAATCATGTTCATTCGGTATGCAAGGAATGCACGAGTCGCCGCGGAGCACAGTGTGTCGTTGGAGCGCCTGACCACACGCTGACTTTATCTACTCGGACTACTTTTTCGCGCGCGCTTTTACACGGAAGAAAATAGCACGAATGCGCTGGGTCTCAAAGCACGGGATTTTTATGTGCTTTATTAGTATCGAGAATAAAAAACAAATGCTTGAAGTTCATGCTTTTGGGGCGTAGAATTCTTGAGCATTGGTTGCACGAGTTCTAGGCCCAAAAAGCGTGGGATTCGTGCAACTGGGGCTCTTTGAGTGTGGCGATACGAAAACAAAAATGTATCGAAACCGAACTATAAAAGCAACGACGTAGTACCGATTTTACACGATTCTTTGTCGTACTCTAAGAGCATTGATTCGTGCGTTTATGGTACGATACGTTCTCGCTACGAAAGCATGTTTCATGCTATTTTAGCTAGCATTTTCTTTCCGTGTACCGATATTCCAGTCACGCTTTTTCATAACAATAACTGCACATTTACTTCTCTGCGTAAACGTGTCGTAAAACTTTTGAGAGTTTTTCTTTTATTAAAAAAACAACGCAAGCAACGCCGAATAAATAAAATTACGAGACATTGAAGAAAACGAAGTGAATTTTATGACCAATGTTTCAAGGTCTTAACTTATTAAAAGATAGGGATTTCTAGTAGAGATTTTTAGTTTCCAAAATTTGTTTGTTGTTTTTGTTGAGCCGGATTTGTGCGATTTAAAATATTCCGAGTGAGGAATAATTAAATTGATATTAGATGATTTATGGGTATGAAAATATCTTACGATTTTCTGTTCAATTATATCAGTAAGTTAATTCGTTTTTCCCGATAAAGGTTGTCACGCTCGTAACACACACACTCAACTCGCAACTCAAAGTGTATCAAATGCGCGAAACAGTTTATTATCGTGTATTTTCGGATTATGGATATTGAAGTATGATTTTACACAATGGGAAACATCGTGTAGTACTTTTAGTGCCGCTAACCGCACGGACGTGGACTGCGAATTGATAATAATACAGAACGAGCATTACATGAATTATATCGCCGAGCCTGGGGCCAGCTCGCCGAAGATTCATCCATTGAGTGGAAACGCTGAGCATCGTGACATTGTTTCTTTGTGAAACGAATAAATCTCTTCTTTCTCTTTTCGAATGAAAGTAATATTAATAATGAATAAATGCTCCGTGATTCCGTAAATTAAATAATTTAATATTCCGTAAATTCATAATGTAAATTTAATCCTTGCGATGTAAAAAAATTCGACGCGTCGAAAAAATCAGGGCAAAAGTTCGCCATATAAGCCGAGCGGGAAAAAGGAGCGTTTTTTTACAAACCGCATAGCGTAACGCACTTGAATCGATTTATTCGCGTTCGGGAAATGCGTGTAAAATCATTTGTTCCCGGCGAGCGATTTCATTAAATTTCCTCGCATCGTTCTCGCGAGCTCTTCAGGCACGGCCACTTTGCGGGATTTAATTCCGACCCTGAAAAAAGGCGAGCACGTTCCTGGACCAATCCAATAGTTCATGTATGCGTGTCGAATAACAAACGTGCCATCAATCGTTCAAAAGCCCGACGCGGAATGCGGCCACGGCGTGAAAAATATATTGCCCGATACGCACGATATATCTCGAGCCCGAGAAATTGAGGATAAAGTTATATTGGAACCCGGGGCAGCGTCTCACTTGACGAAGAAACTCGAGTTTTACTATTGCAATCTTTTTTCAAATTAATTTCCTCGCTTTTTTACGTCGCTATTGAATGAAAAGTTTATTCGCTTGCAATAAAATCAGTTAACACGGGGTTTTGTAGAACGTTTTTTTTTATTTTTTGTTTCTTTGTGCTCTTATTCGGCTCGTACACAAAGAAATTATTATTCTCTTACCGTCGATTTCGTTTTATCTGTACAGAGCTGAAGCACAAGTTATGTAAGAGCCTGGCACAATGCTTCATTACTGTTCCAAAGCCAACTAAAACCCCTGGAAAAAAATGCGCGGGGTTAACGAAACGTATCGTTTATCCTCGGGTGAACTTTGAACCAACGGATTTCGGACACTCGCGAATTAAATGACGAAAATAATACATCGAAAACGAGATTGAAGAAAAGAGAAAAAAACGACCTGGAAGTTTCAGCACTTTTGTCTCTGAAATCGACAAATTGCAGCTTCTCAATGCACGAGACCATTAAAACTTGTCGAGTATTTCACGATACTTTTCGAGTCTCTAGGGAAAGAAATTATAATAAATAATCACAGCTGAGCTTGGTTCTTTCGAAGTTTACATCTTAGCAACTTTTAATAACTCGACTATTAAGTCCGGATAATTTCAAGTGGATCTTTCGAAAATATTTTCCCAGAAGGAAAGTCCGATCGCAGTCGAGGGCCGTATAACTTTTTCCAATGAAAATGCTCTGTATGCAAATGCGAGTGGCTAAAAAGGGCGATAGGTTGAATTATTGGCTCTCGGTCCTACCGACATTTCCGCTCATTGAACTTACACTCTCAAATTCCCTCGCTTCCGTTAAAGCTTCGTTCCGATTGACGTTAAATCGCCGTCAAACGTAAATTATTCTCAAGCGGAAGTGGTTTCTCGCTCTTTGCGGCAACTTCTAGTCGCGCCGTTTACATTCGCTTCTCGTTAAAACTATTTGCCGTCGATGTCTTGGTCTTGGGATCTTCTTTGGACGAAAAAAGCTTATTCAACGAAACTGCTGAGATTAGCGCCCTTTAGCTTTGGCTGAGCGTCAAGTGGGACGACAAAGGGATATAATTCGGGGCTGGATGGAAAAAGTTTAATTTTTGGGAATAATGAAATTCCCGGGGCAGTTCAAAAACGCGCGCGCTTTATATTCCGCTAGAGTTGGCCAACTCCGGGCGTTCTTCTTAAATGAATTTCGAGCTCGGCGAAGTTGTCCGCAAAGAAAAATCAAAATCCTGAATTCGAAGAAAATTCTGACTAAATGGCGTTGGAGAAGAAATGCCAGCTGTCTCCAAGATCAACTTTTCTCGCAGCGCAAACAGTCGTCGCTAATTAGGAAACGCTCCCAGAGATAATAGTTTTCCACCCCCTCCCTTTTTAACCGTGTATAACACAAACAGTCATAACTTCGTTCGGTGCAGTTTAACTTTTTTCCCGTCTATTGTGTACCAACGTTCGCGAGCACAGAAAAGTTGCTTGAATAGTCCTGAGCGCGATGTAATTGAAATTTTATTTCGCGACGAAAATCCGCGTACAAAAGATTGACATTCTCTACAATCAGATATGATTTTCATCAGAATTCCTTCGTAAGAAACTCTCTCCTTCGCGAGCGAGTTATTATACTTGAAGTCGCGAGCGTCTTCGTTAGTTCTTGCTTTCCGAGTCCCAGCGGAGACGCAACGTTGTTTTTATTCGCAATGCTCGTATACCCCAGCGTCGCTTGGCTCGGAAACAATACATTTTACATCCCGGGGATGATGAAAGCGAGTAACAAATTATGTAAACATTTCGAAAAAACTAGCCAAGCGTCGTTATTACTTTTGCAAATGTAAACAACGCAGATTAAAATTGCGCGAAGCTTGGGAAAACTTGGGTCAACGCTCGAAACAATGAAAATGTCCACACATTCGGCGTTCGTCGCCCCGCGCACGAAAGTCGCCGTCATTAATTCCGACCAGCCTTTGTCCATTTTCCACGCCGCAATATTGCCCGCAATTGTGCTCGGTACATGTATCACCTCTCACTTTCCCCACCGCGCTTTTCATTTATTTTTCCCTGGTTGCTTTTTTCGTTTTCGGATTTATAACCGCCGCTATCCGGCAACACGCGATACCGATATTTTTCAATAAACTTCGCAATGGGAGCTCGAATACAGGTTCAAATCTATCATTCGGAAATCCACTTTCCGGATGTGGGAACAGTATTTTTCCATTATTTAGCGTCAGTCAAGGCGAAACCTTTCGTCGCTCGTATTAAATATACATTTCATGGTAAATAATAAAAGTTATCGTTCGCTTTGATCGACTCGAGAGTCAAGTTCCTCGCGAACGCACAAGATCGAATACAACTTGCACAATTGTTGATCTTCGCTAAAGGCGTTACATAAATTGCACTTCGCGGATTAATTCCGCGATGGAAAATTTCCGGGAAAAACTTGCCGCGTGAAAGAAGACTCCTGAACGCTCTTCCAAGTTGTTTTCCATTATTTTCCGGATTTTCCATTTCACGTGGATTTACTATTACCACGGCGGGACTGGTGCCAAACGCATTCTCGTTTGAAAATGCATTTGAAGATCTGGAGCATCGATGAAGAAGAGGGAGAAAAAGGCAAAACGAGAGAGCTCTTTGAACGTTCTCGTGAATGGGCCACTTTCCTATCAACACTCTCTGTGTCGACGGACTTGAAAGGGAAACGAAATAAGGCAGGGGAAAAAATCATAATTGCTCGTAGTACAATTCAGTTCGAGATAAGGAGAAAGCCGTTATCGCGGGGACACGAGATTGAAAGGAGAGGAAAACTCGAAAGTTTGCTCTCGCTGTTATCCAAATCGATATGCTCGAGCTTATCCACTGCTTCGGCCTCGCCTCTCAAAGCCGCATTGTCTGTGGGCGTCTCGCTTTGCAAATATTACCCGACCAGTTTTGCTCTCTATGCCACCCCCATCGACTTTCCAACCCTTTTTTATTTCCATCATTACACGATGTTTTCACGTTATTTTATCGAATGAAACTGGCATTGAAAATGTAAAGGCCATTCGAAGGTCAAGAACTTGGTTTTACGTTTTCGTCCGACGAAAATGTTTTTCTTGTTTCAATACGATGAAATAAACGGGAAATTTTCATGGGTTTTAAAACGAACGAAACGAAGGTTGAAGAAGAATCGACGACTATCGAATTCAGCTTGAAATGAGGCGCCGGTAAGAAGCGGTGCTTACAGGGCTTCCCAAAGGTTTTTCTCGTTATTTCGAGATCGATCCGGTAAATAAGAGTTTCCGAGTTGCGAGGGCCTCGTTTTCTTTGTTTCAAAATTCGGTTCGCCGGCGCGAGATTCGACGAGGTCCTCTTTCCCGTGAACCTCGTGACTTTTTAAGATGAGGAAATCACTCGAGGACCGAAGCGCGCCGAAATGGCACTCGAGAAAAGTGCGCATCTCCCGATATTGCCAATAATAGCGTTGCTGGCTAAATTTCTCAAATTCGTCGCGCGCTGAATGAAATTGAAGCAGCTGGAACTCGCCTCGATTGAAAACTGATCAATTGTTTCACTCGATTCAACGGTAAAACGTTTCAGCCAACAAAAATGACAAGTTTCGTAGGCTGTGTTTGGGATTTTCGAAATTTCCCGGAATTCAATCGGGAAGAATAAACTAGGACTTTTGAGGACATACGAGTAGATAAACATTTTCCAATACGATATTGCGTTGGTTGGTAAAAGAAGTGGACAAATAAAACATATCTCGAAGCGGCCGTTCTAAGCCTCTCAGCGCCATTTTCCTCCCTTTTTATCGTCGACGGAGGCAGCGAAAAAGTCGTTGGGAAAAATAATACGTTAAAAAAAGGCCAGGGATAAGAGCTTCCGTGAGAAGCAGCTTTTCCACTCACACGCGCGCGCGTCTTTTACATCTTGAATCCCTTTTTCGGGGATAAGATAAATTTTCGTAGTTGCTGGCTCTTTTGTCATCGATGACGAGTAGCTAAAAGCTTCCGTGAAATTTCCGCACATGTTCGGTGCGTCATGTTTCGGCAACGCTTTCACCATCGGGAACAAAAATCCTCATTGATGCATTTTTCGACATTTTTCGCTGGCCATTGTTGTTTCCCGGAAATCAGTCTTGAGATGTCGCACATTTTGCTAAATTTTGCTATATTTCTAATCGTACGATTTATTGCAATTACTTTTGAGTTCCCGATAATGCACAAATGATTGTAAAATCGGGATCTGCATTAGAATGTACCGCGTCGTAACACAATTATTTATGAAACTTGATAGAATTTCGCGTGAAAATTGTACAGTAATGTCTTGATGCGATCGAGTTCATAAAATCTAGCATCCAGATTTTACAATCTTTTGTCCATGATTGGTTCATCATTTATTTCTGCATGTGATAGAGAAAAAATTGACTTCGAGTTTGGCTATCTGGGTTTATTTGTTGTTATACACATAAGTCCACGAAGAAATGCAAATAAACGTGGATTTTTTCCGTAATGTGGCGGAGAATAAGAAACTAAACGCAGATCGACGTTCCATTGGCTACATCTGACGTCAGTCGCTGCGCCTCAATGTGCGATGCATCGGGGAAACTCGATTTAACTTTTGGCCCGAGTTACTTACGGCAACGTAATTCGGCCATCTCTACGTGACTTTCTTTTTACCCTGAGCTGCGGGAGAATATACGAGTGGTACGATAAAATTGCACGATTTCCGTGCCTCTGAATAATACACCGTTGCATTTTACCGCGTCATCTTTGTAGAGGCTCGAAAGGAAATTGAAAATCGTACGAAATTTCTCCAAAAGTTTGCGTACACATTTTCCAAATTTCAAGCATGTCCAAACATCGAGCATGTCGAGAATTTGATTCCATTTGTTGAATCCAAGAAAACGCTACGTTTTCCATCGAATTTCGGGCGGTTTGCCGAGCAGTTGCGTTAACTGGCGACATTCTGAAACTGTCTCGTCGACCCTTAATACCGAAACGCGAGGAAAATTCCGAGATTTCGAGAGGAACGAGCGAGCGGACACGTATTTGATAAACTTTGAGAACGCGGAGTGCAAGTGCAAAGTGCGCGCCGGGTGTTGGGCGACAGAAGAACTCTGGATAGTCATTCTCCGCTGAATTCCTGAACATCTGTCGTTTGTTGAACCACTCGTGTCGATCGACACAAGCTCATTTCCACCTCTAATTTCACGAATTTCGCGTTACGTAACTTGACGCCTTTTCAGGTCGAGCGCGTTTCGATTAACTCGCACTCTCATTAATTATTCAGTCGAATTTATTGCCCTCACTTTGCAACAAGATTCGTCCTTTCGTGTTTTCCAACGTTTTAATTGGATTTTAATAAATTACCAGTCAACTTGATTATGCTTCTTTCGTCGACGGAAAAATGCGTTTCAAAGACTTTTTCGCCCCGTAAAATATTTACTTTTCGAGGCTCGATTAAGAATGAAAATTCGGGTTGTCGCTATCGGCAGCTGTTGCGATGAGTAAACTCGGTTGAATAAACAAGCAATTTACCGTTCTTCGACGTGTTTTGTATTTTACAATCGAGCGCCGAGAATTAACTGAAAATCCGTTTCGTTTTCGAGCCAAGATAATCAGCCCAAATGCGATCCTAACGGGAGAGTAATTGGCTCGGATCTCATTCGAACTTTTTCAATCAACGAAAAAAGATTCGAATCCCGCATTTCCGTGATTTTTGGTTTTCGATTCGAATAATCGACGGTATCAAGTGACTCAAGAATATCCAAAATCCTCTCTATTAAACGTATCAGGAAGCTCATTCGGCGAAACTTCCGGTAGCGTAGCGTCGTTAAGTAATCGAATGTTTGGAAACTGCAGCGCTGACGGTATTCCTCGCAAACTTCGAATTCGCATTCAATGCGCGGGCATTGAAGATTCGGATTTTCCGCGTTGCGAGAATGTTCATACGTTGGAAAGAGCAAGTTTTACGTTAGTCGCATTAGAATAATTCCCCAAAATGGGGCAGCGCTTGAATAGCCAAATGATCGAAGTTGGAGGAAATTCCGAGGGAGAGCCGACGTAATTATACGCCGGGGTACGAGTTCCTTAATTTAATTACAATACGCAGGCCCGTTGTATGCTCCGAAAATTCCGCCCTGCCAAAGAGTTATCGAAGTGGAACAAGTTTGAACAAGACCCGCACCCCAAAAAAATATTATCCACGTTTGTTTGATGCGATTTCGGTTTGAAAATCAATTTGGTTGTTTTCCCTCGCACACAATTTTGAGTGGAATTGGTAATTGAATGTTCCAGTTGATTAAAATGAGAGAAGAAGAACCGGAGCGAGCATTAAACGTGGCTGAAAATAGGAACGGCGACAAAAGAAAGCCTGAATTCTTTCGCTGTTACCTATGGCATTGAGCGTTGCTAAAGTGACGCGCGACGGTAAAAAGTCAAGGGATATTGACAGGTAGCGTTAACATGGTCGAAGAAAGATATCGCTGAATCGTCGAGACAGTCCGGGAACACGTAAAGTCAATCTGACGCGTTCCATTACCGGCACGTCTGTTTGTCTGTCTGTCTTTTTGTCTGTCTGTCTGACTGTCGATGTCGTGAATACGTAGCCAACTCGATATACAAGAGACAAAATATGAGACGCTCTCGAGCAATTCCGTATCGGTAATTGGCCAAAACGGGTCACGGAAAGTTATTGGACAGCGTTTTAATCGACGAGACCCCCCTTTCGCACCGTCCAATTCAATCTCCTCGTGTATGAATACATTTTTACACGACGCCGTTTCATTTTCTCGTTGGAAAGGCATTAATCCGCAGGGCAAATTGAACACGAAGGCCGAAATTCCCGGGGACGTTTTTTCCCCATTCTCGATCCCGATTAATTTCATTTCGTCCAATTTTCAACGGCATCAAGCGAACGCGACACGAGGACGATTAATAAAACAAAAAAAAGGTTTGTTTGGAATAGCGATCTTGGAAAAAATTAAAGACCCGGCTTAATTTTTTTTAAACCGAGCAAAAAATCCCTGGGGAAATGGTTGATTAAAAGACTGGGTGAAAAAGAAAAGAACGCGTTCGACGATATCGTTCGCGAGCGCCAAGTTTTTTCTTGAGAACTCTTTTTCTTCGTCCATCATCTTTTTAATAAGCTAAATAGGGTAAATGGCTGGGAAGAATTTTTCTCCGTTTTTCTACTTCGACGTCGAAGCCGAGTCGGTGGACGGTGGAGGATTCGCTGGAACAGGTTGTCAAAGAATAAAACGAGTCGACATCTTTAATAAGGTCGTCCTTCCCTCCACGGGGAATGAAGACCCGAGCATGACAACGCAATTAATTAGAATTCCAGACGTATTCTTATCGCGGAGCCGGCGATAAAAAGCTGCGAAAATGATGGGATAAGCAAATTATCCCGGCTTTCACTTTGCGGAGTTCAATTTTGTCATTTATCGGAAAATTTTCACTTTGAAAATATCGTTGGAACTTTTCCGAGGGGTGGGTACTTGTAAACAAGTAATTAGTGGGCTCTCGGTGGAATTTTTTTCATTTTACCCACTCGTGCGTACGGTAATGATTTCTTTTGTGCATTTGTATGTGAAGCACTACCGAGTTAATGAAACTACATATGACTGGATTCTACTTCAGCCCATCTGGGAAAGCCAATTAAGGAATCGATTCATGTGGAAGCTCGGATTGTAACTAGTTTAATCATCCCCTTCTCCGCTGTGAAAAAGTGAAACATTTTCGAGCTGTTTGCAAGGAATTCTATAAATAAACGATGCGCCTTTTGTTCGGCGTTTCGCCGAGTGCGAGGCATAATTAATTTTGTACACGTTTTTTCAAACAATCGATGCTTCCATTCCATCGAATCGGCAAAATTGATTTGTCAAAGAGTCAACAAATCCAGCGAGCGCAATAAAATTTCTTGCCCCGAAAATCGCTGGAAAGATACACAGTATTGATTCGCCGGGGCACAGTCGCTTTCTTGAAGAAGCTTTTCGCGCTCCTCAAAGTGCAACTTTTGCTGATGCAGATAAATGTTTACAGTCTTCCAACTTTTGCCGAGGAGATATTTCTGTTTTGTTTTTTTATGCACTTCGCCGTCTTCTTGCACGCCATTCCGTAAATTGACACTTTTCTTCTCGAAGAAAAAAGTTCAATTCTCATAAAACCGACCTTTCGCTTCAAAAGTTACTTAAGAGATTTCAAGGGCTGGGTACAATTTTTCAAAATCTCAATGATTCTTCAAATGGAAACAGCCTCGCTCGGAAATGAAGTTTGCTTTTCCTTCAAATACTCTTAGAAGTCAAGGATTACCGCTGAGACGTGATAATTGCGCTTAAAGTAGCTCATTAATTTGAAAGAAAGGTTGTTTATTCTATTCCATACCAGAGCAAATTTAATTAACAATCCCCTTTCAATTAAACTCGGAAATGACTTGTATTCAAATTACTCTTTTCAGCGATAATTATCGCCACGGCAATGAGGTTTTACCATGATTTTCAAAGATAACATTATTTAATAGTTTAAGTATATACAGTGAAAAAAAACAACCCCAAAATTGTTTTAAATAAAAGCGATTGAAAATTGACATTTCCAAATATGACGAAAACGCTG
This sequence comes from Zelostemma sp. ZL-2020, assembly GCA_022816865.1. NCBI lineage: Eukaryota > Metazoa > Arthropoda > Insecta > Hymenoptera > Platygastridae > Zelostemma > Zelostemma sp. ZL-2020. Next base: position 36,057 of record JABFQM010000159.1, on the reverse strand, counting down.
CTTACGCGAACGTAAATAAAATTCAATTTCTTGAATCGCCTTTTTCGAAACCAGGCTCGATAAATGTAAACCGAAAGACGACGTCACGAATCGATCGACCAATGACGACTCGTCTCTGAATTCCGACCAACGAAATCTCGTAAAATTAAAATCCATTACTTTTAACTACTGACACTGTTCAAAAAAGATAAATTAATATTATGGCTTCTATCACCAAGCAAAACTCCAGCTAATTTTCAATATTCCCCTCGACAAACTACTCCTTACACAAATAGGAATTGCAATTTTTCGGCACGTCAGAAATTTATACAAGAGTGGAAACTTGGTGGAGTGTCTTGGATAACTCGAATGCCTTCGTTCAAAGATAACGAAAGCTCGTCTAGTTGCATAGCGAGGTAAAGTCAAGTGGATCAAACGAGTTGGATCAGCTTTGAGTTACCATTGACGAGTTTCGAGTTGAATAGTTTTCATTAGCTGCGGATAAAAGCACTCGCGTTTCCATCGCAGTCGCGTTATTAATTCGATGAGCGGGAAAATGAAACAATATTACAAAGATAAATGCTAATCGATTAATCGACCGGACCAGGGCATTCCATAGCAACATTTGTAAATCGTCTGAAGAGAGATAAGGAGCGGCTGGGTTATCTAAAACGGTGGCTTTCCACGACATTGTTCACGGCGGTCATCAAGCCACCGGGCACGAACCCTACGGAGAAACCGAGAACCGTTATAATTGTTCCGACGTTAATTCATATAGCGTTGCACGTAGCGAAGCTACTTACTAGATTACCCCGCGTTTTCTTGATAAGCACCCCCAGTTCCATTAGTTGCCCATTATTCTAGGTCACTGTGCAGAACCGGAACCTTGGCTGCGAGAGAAACACTTAATGAAAATCCACTTTCATTCGCTGACAGACCCCTTCAGTCAAACTGACGTTCTTCTGCATAATAATCCTCTTTGTGCGCTTGTTTTGGTGGAATGGAAACGTTTTCCAGCGTGTGTCATTTGCATCAACCCTTTCCGCGAGACTCGAAAGATGAGAAAGCGCTTTGTTTCGTACCGCAGAAATTCATAAGCATCGAAATGATGTCCAATGATTCAAGAAATTAAATTCTTGGTACACGTTCGTTGCAGTCGAGGAGAGAAATGAGCGGTATTCGGCGATGGATCTCCTTCGTTTCCCAATCGTTGAAAAGCTGAGCCGCGCCTCGATTTCCTTTTAGCCGAGCTTACTCGCGTCATGAGCCTTTATTCCTCTCTGGGAATCAAATACGTAATGCCTCGTCGTACACTTTTCTCAAAAGAGTAATGCAATTACCCTTCTATCGCCGCGAAACGAATAAAATAAGGATAAAAAAGTCTCGTTTGCCTAATGTTTAGCGGGGTAAATGAGTTACTCGGGTTCTCTCGCTTCAAGAAAATCCGTCATCGCTATTTGCTCGGATCACTCCGAATTTCGTAATGTCGCGGATTAGCTTTCACATTTACTTTGCGACAAGATTTCACGACTCCCCGAAGACGGCAAAGCAAACTCGTCGCATCAGCTGCATTTAATTATGAATATTGGCACGCTTGGCTTATCACCAGAATCTTATCGTCTCTGGAAAAAAAGGTTCTCGGAATCTCGCCTCTCCCGAGTTCATCAATCGAACAATTACGCGCACCTGACGGAAAGTAATTAATGGGGAAAAGCCGGATTATGGGTAACTGCGGGGAGGCATCTTTCCGCGCGCGTAAGTGCTCTCCCGCGATTTTCATCCCGAATTTCCATCAGCGTCACTTGGACGGTAAGTGGCAGAACCGAGATCCGTAATTAAGGGATTTAATCAGGCAAGTTATCAAGGTCCTTTGGCCACCATCTGCGGCGGCAACAACCGTTCGTGGATAGATATTTCCAGAGCAGCGGCCGGAGTTCTCAAAGTCCTGCACGCTATCCTTCCTCCTGGAAATAATTAACCGTGTGCATTATGCTTGCACGCTGTATATATACGAGCTATTCGTAATCGTCTTATCCCTCAAACCCCGCTGGTCCTCTCCTAATCGTGTCTCATTCTTCCTGTTGGGGTTCATTGTCGACGACAAACTTTGGACGGACTTGCTTTACCGCTTTGACGTTGTCTCCCAGAGATACGCGACGTCGAATAAGCCGGGTTCTTTTTTCCAACCGTTCTACTTTCATCGTGAAATTCGATATTGAAATATTTCTTTCTTCGGGTACTTGAATTGATGAGGAATACGACTCTACTCCCAAGACTCTGCTCTCGTTTCATCGATTCCGTCACGTCGTAATGCCTGTGACCCGGAATCTTTAACTATGGTTAGGAATAAATTAAGAATGTCGTTTATTAATGGTAAATGCGGTCAAAGAACAACGAAATACCAAAGTATTGTGATGAAGAATTGGAAGGAATCGACCAAACGCGGCCTAAAATAAAAGTCTCGGGCATTCCATTCGCGTCCCTCGGCGTTGCTTTTTTTTGTTCATGAAAAAAAAACTGCCGAGATTCATGGCGAAACTCGCGTCGTTCATGAAATTTTTGTTCGCTGAAACGACTGCATTTTTTCCAACGAGAGAAAAGCGTAGCATTCATCAGCGCGAAGAACATACGGCGCTTTAATAAATTATTTATCTTCCGTTCCGGGCCATGAATATTTCAAGCCGGTATCTGAATTTCAGTACGCTCGCGCTTGGCACGCTCAAGACAGAAATGTTTGTTTTGACACTCGAAATAATTGCTTTTGCCTCATGATGAAATGTATTGTGTTTGGTCGAGTGGTAAGTAAATTCCCGCGTGACGAGTGTTTACAAAGAAACGCGGCATGCAACGACGTTGCGAGAGTGAAAAAAGACGATCGAAATACACGAGGTTTTTTCGACGTGCATTATTATCCAATATTCCAATTTGACCAAGGTATTTCCGGCTCAAAGGCCCTCGCAGAAAGGAGGTTCGACCGCGGTCACGGGCCAACCTCGCGCGCGCGGTTACGAAATTGAATTTATGATCACTGGCCGAAAACAACGATAGCCTTTAATTAGAAACGAAATGGCCCGTTAACGTTCACGTTCGTATTTCACGGTTCGCCGACGTTGATTCTTGCGGGAAATCGAAAAATATCAAAAACCGCGTTCCCGACGTCGCTTGCGCTTTGCAAATTGAATTTATATACCGTTTTTTCGTTTGAAATAGTGGAAAATTCATCGTCGGAATTCCCAGCGGTGTTTCCAAATAAAAATGTACAGCGAGATCGATATTATTCCTCGATGTTGGGCGGTCCTCGATACTCCTCCGACACATTTTTTCAAATTCCCCATTAATTTTTGCAGCGTTGGAAGTAAGAAACGACGAAGGAAAAATGTGTGAAGTAATTTTTGGAACGAGAATATAATATGAACTACGGATAAATATTTTTCTTTTAAATACGAGCACTTTGATGAATTTATTAAAAAATTCATAAAATCCATAACATTTAAAAACTTCTCCCTTCAATATAAACAAGAATTTTCATTCATTCCTTGGAAAATTTGCTGCTTGCAAATTAACGTGCTAATTTCTGAAAGCCTCGGTAAAATTTATGAAATTTATTTTTGCATTAAAACTAATTAATTACGTGTATACTTCTTGAGTCAAGTGTCTAAATGAATAAACAAACACGACTCATTTATCTTCCAAGCGGAAAAATGATTATTCGTGTACGGTTGTAATTCGTTTTCAAAACGAGCCCGAAATGATGAAAACGAGAAAAGTTCCGGGAATGAAATCGCAGGGGAACGGTACTTAATAACGCGCGATAAAATGTACCCGAAGACGACGGTTCCCCGGAAGGATGTGGAAAAGTTTCGACTTGTCCTTTTATCTGGAGACACTCTGTCGCTGGTCCGTGTCCCCCGTGTCCTCGTACGCATTATCGGTTTCCCATTAGAGAAACGGAGATAAACAGAGACTGAAATTAAGGGAAAAGAGCAGTCACGTAACCTCGTAAAGTGATATTCAAGACACAGTGATCGGAACCGCAGAAACCGTTAGACGTTGCAGGTGCAGCCCGTACTGGATTACGTGCCAAGTTTATACTTTTATAGAAAAGCCGAGTAGGATTTTCCCCTTTAAATCGACGCTAAAAATGTTGGGTCGATGGAGAATCCTGTAATGTGATAAGACTGGTATTTTTTTCAACCTTCTCTTCGAAGAAGAGACTTTGAAGTCTTTACGAAAGAAGAAGCTTTAGGTTGGATTGAAAAGGCGTTTCGCAATGGAAAGGAAACCCGGATATATTGGTCCGATGAGAGAATTACGGTGAAACAGATTACACCACCGACGTTTCATTTAATTGCGTCCAAAGTCCGCGTGATTTTCTTTGAAAGCGTAGATGCCTCGACGCAATGCAATTTGTCACGATACATTACGAAAGCTGTGACACCAATTGTGCCGGAGAACTCGAGTGCTAGTTTTCAACAAGGGTAAGTTGTCACAGTCTCAATATTTCACGCATCGAAACAAACAAAGCGCCGTTTGCCTTTATGCATGTTAATTTTCCATAGACTCATCTTCCAATGTATTTTCATTAAAACCCGAAACAATTTCTTGAAATTGCGACGGATTTCGATTTTTCAAGGGTGGTAAATCAAGTTCAAGAATCAAAACACAAAATTCGAAATTCGATCAAATTAAATTTCGAGAATATATGATAAAAATGGACACTGAAAAATGTGCCAGCGATTTCCGATCTCCCCTATTCTTCGGTTATGGCGTGGCATACTGAACCTAACGTAACACATGTAAATGTCACGCGGCGTGACATTTAAATCGAGAAATACAGTCAAAGATTTCTTGGAAGGCAGCACCGCAAAGGTCAACAACTGACCGTTGTCCAATAATCCCGGAGCTGCATTGTGTTAAGGGAATCAAATGTGTGTCAGCGCCGTTCATTGAATCGCGAATCAGTTTGTCCGCCACAATTAACGTCAAGTCAGATGCGGTCAATTAGCAGGCAATTTCTGCGGAAACATACGCGTCATTGACGATGCGTATCTGCATGTGTGCGCAATCAACTGGGCGGAATCATTTCGCCGATTAAGTAGACACCGAGGGATCGGGGAGCCACGTGGGAAATCATCTTGGGTCGTACAAGCTTATGGGTTCCGGCGTCTGACGTTTTACCCGGTAAGATTTCTCAGACAAGCCGTTGGAAGCCGACGAATCAATGATGTTATTTTATCAGGGCTGAATTTCAAAGTGCGCGCGGCGTCGTTTTATTTCGATCATCGACAAATTTATGGGCGAGAGGCGAAGGCCGGGGAATATAAAAAAAAGGTAAAGAGGCAGATTTCAATCCGATAGAAAGCCCAGAGCGGCCGAAAAAGAGCCTCCGGGTATGACCCTGTTTCGGGCCGAATACATTTTTCGCGCCCGCTGCAAAAGATACGTACGGCATAATAAGATTGAACAGTCCCGGGAAGAAAAAAAGCGAGCGTGTTGCTTATGTACACATCCGTACGTGTATGTATGATTTACATGCTTGTATCCCGAGGAGCGGCTCTGATTTTTTGTTTTCTGCAGTATAAACATGTAAATATTATCCTGGAAATGCTTCATGAATTTTTCATCGGGGAAAAATCTTATTTACAGTGGAGTGGTTATTGTTGAAAAATACAGTGTACGCGATTCAATGCGCGCTCGGTAAATGAGTTTAGGATGCGCACCAAAGACGACGTATTGCGAGAGTATGACTCGATTCCAATGGGAAAAATGGGGAAATAATAATTCAAATAAACATGGTACTTTTGAAATTGCTTTGGAACGAAAAGAAACGGGACAACTTGTGAAGTTGTATGAAGAAAAGACGACTCGCGACTGTTGTAATGAATCAAGTCTTCTCTTTGTATCTCAAAGTGTTACGTGATATACGGACAGCGAATAAATGAGAAAGAAAGAGATGAAATTTCCCCGGTATTCAGCCTGTATTCTATGCGCAGTCGTGCTTTAACTGAACCCTGTCAATTGCAACAAAACCCTCGAATAATCGAGACTCGTTAACCAGGAACCTTTGAAAAATAATGCTCGTTTCGCTCGTCATGCATCGCTGATACACGAACCCAAGGAAATCCAGCTGAAATATAAAGATGGGCTCGGATTTTTCAGCTCAGCGCAAAGTGTGTCTTCGAAAGGCTTTTACAGCGGTAGGTTAACGAACGATTTTCCTTTATGGTGTGCGATAATCCTGGACAGAGAATCCTGCGATGCTCGACTCGACGAAAATGTTTTAGTATGATTATTGTACATCATCACAAACGATGATGCGCTTTCTTGAACGCCCCTGGATTATCTTGATGCCCTGTTTTTTACCAAGCGTTTAGCACGCTCGCGATTTCTTTTTCAAATAATTGTCAGCGGAGCTAAAAGACGGTGGAACATCGTTTTTAAATATGAGGAAGCATGGGAAATCGATTTCTAAATAGACATTTATGAAGTTGTTCGTAACTTTTGAGGCTTTTTATTGTCGAAGCGGCAAACTGGGACGAAAAGTATGAAAAACAACGACGCAATTATGCAAAGGATCAAGAGAATATGTACAAAAATTGAGTTCTGAACCCGAAAAAGTATTATTTCGGACTCGGGAAAATTGTACGTTTGGAAAGTTATTACTTAGCTCCGACGATCTCGCTCCTGCGAATTGGAATTTCCAAACGATGTAGATAAAAGGAAGTACCTGTGATGTATAGATTGAATGAAATAAAATGTGATGGGATTGATATCTTTCATATGAAATGTTTCTCTCTCCGCAAAACTCATTTACTGAATTATTTCCGAGTGTGGAAACGGTAGGGGATAAAACACATTTATTCACCGTAAAAAGAAATATCTTTAGTGTCCAAAGAACGAAAATTCACTCTTTCGGAGCGAGAATTTGACTCCGTGAATTCGCAGAGAGCAAAAAGCCGTATAAAGGAAAATCGAGCGATCGCGGAATGGATAGAAAAAAGAGGTTTCCACCAACGTTAGTCAATCTCCGAGAGAGATCGCCGTCTATCAGAGTTTATGTTTTGCGCAGCAACGCAAAATCGTTTTCTGTCCTGACAGCAACTTATAACTTAACACCACGATCTCGTAATCTGGATTTTTCAGCAATAATTCAGGAACAGAAGTCTCGTTAAGTCTACCGTTATCGCACTTTATTTCGCTTCACCGACAACGATTAATAGCTTCGAAATATATTAATTCGCTAGAGTTGAATTGACAGTCGATTGAGTAACTGGAAAATTTCGATGTTTATGTGACTTCGTCTTTAACATGCATCGATATTCATTTTCGACGTTCTTTTCTCTGGAAATGAATATCCATCATCGCCGATTTACCGCCGTCGTATCTCATGACGAAATATGCAGTAGCGCAAGTCATAAATCGTTAAACTTAATGAATAACAATAAAGAGCCCCGCAATAAATTTCGCTCCGTCGAATTTGAATTCGCGATTTCCCACTTTCTATTTCTATAAGTCAAATCTCGCTAATTGCAGTAATAATAATAATGACACGAGGAAAAGTGTGGTCCACTCCAAGACAAAACTGGAGTATTCGTTGAGAAACCTGAAGAGGGCTTAACGTCTTAGCAAACTAAATTACTCTAGAGTCGAGTGGATCTTTCATGCGAATGTATACACGCTTTCTCGCTGATTTTCACGTTTAACGTTTGTTTTGCCACAACTCCCGTTAACTTGGATTCAATCGCAAATTTACCGGAAAGTATTATTCGGTTCGGAAAAGTTTCGGAGTGAAAAAATGGAAGGAAGAGAGAAGCATTGAATTGTTTTCGAAAGGTCGGAATTGAGCGTAAAGATGCTCGAGATTTCCAAGCACGCGACCACGTGGCCACGAGCGGGGAGTTGGGGCATGCCATCGAAGAAATAACAGCTGCCCTGGCGCTCGGCCAACCACCTTCCAGGAAATGTGTCTAATGGAGAAGCCGCCTGGATGATTTTCTTCCCCGGGCACGACCTTTCGCGGTCCATTTTCCGCTCTCGCCGGTACATGTGTCTATTAGTTCAGCCATGGGGAGGAAAAATATGAGCTTTCAGATTATGTTGATTGTCGTTATTTTTCTACGGAAACAAGTTTTCATCAATGTTTTTGTTTTCTGGAACAACGAAAAATTACTGCCAAGTATTTTCATGTTAGCTATTACAATTTAGGCGAACTGCCAGTACAATTTTCTCAGTATGTTTTCATTTTTATCGAGGTAAAGTGTTAATTTGATGGAAGATATTCAAAAATAGACATCCCTTGAAAAGTGAAAACGTGCATGGCCCATTTTTCGATGTATTCGTTTCTATTTATTGCATCTTTGTTTGTTTATTTAATATTTCGTACCTCGTATCGTGTAGATTGAAACTTCAATGTTATTGAAACACTCGTAAAAACATTGAAAAGAGCAAACTAACATTGAATGCTTAATTCTGTTGACTAATGTATCCTATTGGAAAAACAGTGTTAAATAAATCACTTCGAACAATTCAGTCTTTACACAAGATTGCATGAATTATATTCTTCAGAAGGTGGTACTTTGACGAGTGAATTATTGAAGTCTTCCAATGTGGGTACAAATATTAAACACTACGAGTGTTTTCTCATATAAAAATGGATCTGTTGAAACAACACTCGGAAAGAATTCAAAGTTTTTTTCGTGACAAAAAGATGATGGCGCAAATGAAACTTGATAAGCTTCGATGAATTGTTTCCCGGAACAGCAGAAGCGGCAACTGCGTGACTTGATCTAGCATTCTAAAGGAATTAAGTTCAGCGTCATGATGCTCAATTAAGTACAGAAAGCGCCGACTTATTCTACGAAAAATAGAACGAACCACGAGTCGACTTTTAGAACTAATTACTGCAGTTATACAGCGGCTTTAAACAACTATAAAAAAGTTCATGCACGATGCAAAAAAGGAAAAACAAAGGAGACGTAATTACGGCCCGCGCGGCCAATAAACGATTATTAATTTATAAACTGCCGTCGATTCAACACTGAAACTTTCTTCCAGAACAACATCTATAAAAAAGTCCTTTAAAATACCCTTCTATCCATTTCGCATTATAAAATATTCGAGCAAAGATATAAAAGTTTTTTTTCGAGTCGTTCCAACAAATTTATGACGCTGTTTTCTTCGCTTTAAATCCCGAGAACTTGATGAAAAAATGACTATAAAATTTATCGATTTTCTAAAAGCATCTGATGACCAGCGTGGGACGATTTCCCACGCAATCGTTGCATCATCAGCGGCACTTTGTTCTGTCAAAATTCAGTTTATACTTCAACGCCAACTCGGTGCGCAACCACGAGTATTTGGGTAAACAAGAGTTCAATAGCGTCGCCATTTACGGCCGGACCTCATTAGTACGTGGGAGGAAGTGCGTACACATAAAGAAACTTCACTTCTCTCCGGAAGTTGGCTCGACCAGTTGCTCATTAAAACTTTCGTCCTTCTTTCGCAACCGATGTAAGAAAAGTTTGCGTACTCAACATCGACGACTAAATGTACGCGCGAAATGCAATGTCGATGTGCTGTTTTACATTCTGAAAAAATCCATTTAGCACACCTCGATTTAGAAGAAATTATACAACTATATAAATTAACAACGCTAATAAAAAGTAAACGTTTCTTCAACAACTTAAACTCTTATTATTTTTATAATAACGGGAATTTCTATAATTATTATATTAGTTTGGGGAATTAAGCACCATGTGTATCGGGAGCAGGCAGTGCTTTCCTTGGATCATCTGCGAAACGTTTTATCTCGTAAGTGAGCGTGTATAATGTAATGCAATCGTAGAGTCTGATATACTGCGCCCCATATGTTTGGCCATGCCATTAATTATCGTTCTCGTATAACCGTTGAAGGTGTGTAATACCATATATAGTACACGTACACGCATCTCGCCTTAAGTTACGTTAAAGGACGCCGGTGTCCACGTTGTATATATAGGAGAAGGCAACGTAGGAGTCGCCATCCCCGTTAATTCACCTTAACAAGAGTTTAACTCCATTGGTCTCCCCTGCAGGCGTTACTAACTCACCCAGAGCTCTCTGTGGCGTTCGGTACTTGTATACAAACTCGCTGTGCGTAGAATCAACCAAAATATCCAACTTCCACATCTCCATTTTCCGTTTTTCTCCTACGCTTTTATTATCTTGACCTTCGTGGACTGATTGTGCAGAACCGTTTGAATAACAGGCTCTATGAGACCGCATTTTTGCAGTCTTTAATGAAGATACTCTTCAGACTGGGCAGATGGATGCTTTCACTTTCTAACGCAACACGCCTACTACTTCGAGGCCTCCAAAAATGCAGGTCAAAGCTAAGCAAGTGATCCCCTGACGAAATGAATCAATAAACATCGGTTAATCAAACCAAAACTCTGATCAGCCAGAGGAAAATGGTGAGTATCAACGATGCGAATCTAATCGGAGAAGGCATCGATGCGTGCATTCCGTTCGCGAAGCTGCGGAATGCAGCTTTTGTGCGACTCGAGACGATTCCAAAGAGAGAACGAGACAATCTGGGCAGACCTACAATGGCCGAGTCTCGACAAAGGTCGATGTAAATAATAAAGCAAATCCGCTGAATGTGAGAGCATGCTGAATTACGAATGAAGGCATGGGAATGCGGAAACGGAGTGGCGGACCGTAGGTAATGCTCGAATGTCGTTAATCCCCTCGCTAAGTGTTCCGCGTGGCTGAAGGTACCTCGAGCTTTACTACTGTCATGCTTTCTCGCCTCTCGTGTGATTTTTAAGGCTCGCAATGTTTTCCAGGTCCTCGCCAAAGATCTTCATAATTATCAATTTCATTAGCGTTAAAGTGAAATCAGGTCAAACTTTATCGCCACGTGGGGATGCGGGAATAAAGTCAATTTCGGAGCTGAACGTTTCGTAATTTACGTCATTTCCTGTACCGTAGAGGGAGTTTCTATTAAACAGGACGATCCCGGTAATGTCCATTTACTCATCTTAAGCACGTTTGCGCTATGAAGCAGCAGCAGTGGCGGCGGCCCTTTACGTTGAAACGGGCCGCTCTCGGTGTGCATACATGCCATTACTGGCATTCCGAGCCAGGAGAAGATCGGAGCTCGAGTACGCTTACGCCATGCACAAATTAGGACGGTTACCGTACACGCATGTCTATGTAACACGGGCGTACAAGCATTTTGTGGGCCAAACTACTGACTAGCGTGTCAGAGTCACGGGAGTTGGCGAATCGCCAGTCCCTTCCTTTCGGATTTCCCGTGCCCGCCGATTCTTCTTCTCTCGTTTATGCGCAACTCGCCTCTTTCGGGACCCTCGGGACTTTGTTGGAAGCCCTGTAAAGGGACGGTTGAAAAGTACGCCGGATGCCAAGACTTTCAGCCTCGTTTCTATTTTTTCGAGCGCTCTCAAAGGCCTTTGAGACGCTCTTGTCTGGACATTAATTATTGACACTTGGGTCAGCGCGAGAATTAATTCTGATTTGTAAAAAGAAAGTAACTTTATTAAGAAGTAAGCACGTTTTCAGAGAAGAAATGGGCTCTTTGTGGGCTTACGCGTTCCATCCTAGTTGCGAGTAACGATGCGTACAGTCGGAAATGATAACGATACGTGTAAACGTGAAACCTAGAAAACAACCTTCATTCGTGATCTTGCGCGTTTCGGATCATTTGACTTTATGTCGTCATCTCAAGCTTTAATGATGCTTTCGTGCAGATGAACGTTGCGGAATAAAAAGACGAATCGGGTAAATGACCAATATCTAGAATCGGGTAGTGAAAAATGCAAAGCTCTTAAATCAAATAACGAGCGGGGTTTATTTTGTTGATTCTAAATCCGTTATCTTCACGTGCGGCGGCAGGCCAAAAAAGACGCTGCATGCATGATATGTTCCAGCCAACGTTTCCCAGAGTGAATTTTTGTAATATAAACACGGTACGACCGCCGACTCGCTCGATTACGGAGTGGCTTTATGAGATCGTATGAAACTACCATATATTTCGCAGCAGCTGTAAAATCTCGTATTTTGTAAATCATGTTATTCGAAGTATAATTTGATGGAGAATAAACGTCGTAAGGGAAAATTTATTTGCAAGTCGCTGGAAAAAATATTCCCCAACTGAAATTAAAAAACAGAACTGACATTCGGACTGGATTTTTTCCGTTGCAAACGAAACGGTGGTGTTTGCATTTTAGATCGCTGAAATTGTGCAATGTTTCCGTGCCCGCTCGCTAAAGATTATGATAAACCCCGTTCATTCTAAAATGTTGAAGAGCTTGATTAGCTGTTAGAGGAAAGGTTATGAAATATCGATCAGCTTTGGAGAGCTACGGGGGAGCGTAGGAAACTCGAGAAGAGCAATCAGACTTGAAAATAGATTTTGATTTTCCCTGCCATGCCGGGTCGCGGTTTTGCGCGCTATGAAACGCAGGCAATCAAAATAGATATAATTACAGAAGTTGCAGGGTTTACTACGCCTGGTATGAAATGACAAATGCATTTTATGACAGGTATCATCATTAACCGTGGAGTTGCGAACTATGCGAAAGGTCTCGTTTCTTTTTTTCTGCTCTCGCGGAAATTGAGAAATCGACTTTACTCATTAGCGATTTGTCCCGGGGAAAAGTACAAAACTCGATTTTGCTCCGTCGCCGAGAGAAAAATGTAATTGGATCCGAAACTTATAACGACATGTTTCCTTTTCTTTTTTCTAGGTAGCGAAATTGAATGGACGTACGACATTTTTACGGTCTTACAAACAGATGTTGCGCGTTCTGAAGGTATCAAAATCATTTCATAATGAAACGATAACTTTTTCAGGCTGCACCAATGTTTTTCCATAGATTCTTTCGTTTAAAGATGAATAGTCTGTGGAAAAGAGCTGAATTTCAGCATCGGTTTTTACTCTTTAACATATCTTATGTCGTGCGGCATGCAAACGTCATGAATGAGGTCAGGAGAGTCGGGAGTTAATTACGTCATGGCGTGGTTACCCGCAAAGTTACGGTGTTCCATGACACGCGGATGCCTGATTAATAACGTATTTTTGTTCCACGACGCAAGCATATAAGTCAGTTTACAGAGTCGGCGATCATGTTCAATGTACACGCCTATACTCGTCGCCGAAGGCTGCGTCGCATCTCATAATTGCCTTCGAAACACGCCTCGATATATTGGTAATCGATGATAGAGATCTACATAGCCAATATCGTCTCAGATATATGAGGCTTAATGTACCTTCATCATGTTTCTTAATTATCGAATAATTCCACTTGCCAAACTGTAGCGCTACCTTCGCTACGAGAGAGAATATTCCGAGTATGAATTTGGATATCAGAGACATGATATTCGAGATTCGGTTGTGGTGAACCACGGGCAGACTGTTTGAACACGGTCACTCGTTCTTGAAGGGGTTGACATGTGGTCTTTGAACTTCCATGTCTTGTTTGTCTTAGAACCGCGGATCGAGATTTCGCGCTGCAAAGTTCGAGCGTTCAAAAATTTCATCTACTTGCTTCGACGTACTCCGAAATCATCCAAGACCAACGCAATAAAAACTTGAATAAGCTTCGGACGTAACGCGAAACAAGGTAATTTAAAGGCGCATTAGTTATGTGGAAATGCGAGAAATCAGCAGTGAAAAGCGCAGAGAAAAGTGCACGGGAAATAAAAGGGGACGAGAGAGTTGAGCCAGGTGTAAGGCGTAACTATGAAAAATTGCAGTGGAGCATCGACTAAGCCCGAGCAAAGCCGCGGTCTGGTGATATAGCACCACAGTTGTGCCCTTGCAGTTTGCTAAAGCCGCTTTCGTGCCTTCTGTAAAGCCGTTGAACGCTCGTCTTCATTTCGGGACCCTGATAATTGCGCGAGCTCTCGTTACTACCAACTCGTGCACGAACCAAGACGATTTCCGGTCACTTTTAATGCTCGTCCGGCAAAACCAACAACGGCAGTTTCGCTCCTTCGAAAAAATGCAATCACTTTCGGTCGAATCGAAGAATTCATACGAACAGTTTGAAGTAAAATTTTGGTCGCAGTTCGATCCGACCTTGACGTTAGTGGCCACGAAACCGCAGGAAGTCGAGCGGAGAGAATGTGACCGAACTTTAATACTATTACAGTGAAATCGATACAAGGTACCGAATATCTGCTCTGCAAGTGCATGTAAATTCGTCCCGTTGGTTTTGGAATGCTCGCATTTCATTGAAAATTTTTTAATCAAGAAAAATATCGCCCGCGTTTTACCCAATAAAATTTCATCAACGAAAGTACGCCAAATTCATACGATTGCAATCAAATTAGTGGAATTACGTATTTCAATTAATTTTGAATGATTTCAATTTTTTAATTGTATGAAATGAAATTCGAAACCCCTCGAGCGTTCAATTTGCGCAATTCGTATAAAAAATTTGTAGAATTTATATTGGCGATGGGATATAATGAAAATGCGCGATGACGAAAATTCAGGACCCGGACAGTGCGCTCAATTCCTTCGCGTGGTTCTTTTTTTTCAATTATTAAAGAGAGCGCGAACCGAGTTATGAATCGTGATAGCGTGTCACGAATGGTTGGTGACGTGGTGGCGGAAGAGTGATTATCGGAGGAAAGGAATTCGAATGACATTTAATTCCAGCAATCGTGCTATACATTCCGTATTCGATATGGCCGGCTGCGCTTGCCAGAGGACGATAAAGACGAAATGCCGCGATCCCGATTAAAAGCGGTCGTCGCCGACCGACATACACACGAGATGAGTTCCGAATCGTTGCTATCCGGCAGGCTCGAAATTTGGATTTCTCCGAGAGAAACGAATATTAATGGCCTATTCTTCTGTTTGCGCATTGTAATTTATGCTGATTCGCGGATGATGAAAGTCCCAGAAACGTTTCTAGGTAAATATTCGGCACAGTTTTGGGCAAACAACAAATGCTAATTTCATTTGAGCGACGAGCATTAATGTGTTTATCTTTTCGAATGGGCAGGAAGTTGTTTCGACTCGAAACTCGGAGGTTCTTACGCGTGATTTCGGTGCTTCTTTTTTCTTCGCAGGAAGAGATTGCGGTTGAAAGAGATGATGGAGCACAAATAATGCGTCGCGCGTCACTCATGGCGTCGGGGAAAATTCAATCTCTTTGCGCGACTCGCAGTTGTTGCCGCACGGATTCATGAGACAACGAATTTTGTGGTGGCACCAGATGGTGCGCTGTGTCGAGTCTATAAGTACACCGGTCCGTATAACATTTATGCAATGATTTATACTTTACTTTAGCTTCTTCGCCTTGAATCGGGACATTGCGATTATAATCAACTCCGAGTTTCTTACATCTAATTTCATTTCACGTCGAGCAGAAAAAGCAATCTTCTTAACCAAGACAATATTTCTACCTCAAAAACTCCCCAGTGGGAAATGAGTCTCGGGTACTTTTTTGTACGCTTGGTAGAGCAGACTAGGGCCACGTTTTGTTAAAATTATGACGGATTTCCATTTTTTGAGTAATTTCCATAAGTAATTTTTCGCTGTTTCGAACTTTTTGCTGTACAGCGACTTGTGAAAATTGAATTTTTGCGACGATCATAATTTTAAATAGTGCATTTCAAGTAGATTCGGTGCTTGAACTTAAATTTCTATTCGTCAGCAAAAAATTTCAGCATTAAACTGCGCGAGTAGCGATTTTTTCTTAGGTCAATTATCGATTTCTTTAACAGTTTTTTTTAATGCGCATTTACAAGTAGAATACTCAAAAGCCGTAATGGAAACGCGCAGAATTCAACAATCGGATTGCAATGATTTTTGTTTATTTCACAGTTATTAAGTCACTTAAACCAGTTATTTCTTGGGTTATAACAACTAACCCCACACTTTTCCCCTTTTTTTCAACAACATGCAACTTTTTCGATAATAAATTTCAATCAATGCAGCCAAAGATATGCACTTTTCTGGCAGCCAATGAAATGCCGAGAATATTTGATTTCAAAAATAATGAAAAATGGAAACTGCAAAGTTTGCCAACCATCCCTTTTCTCCCCCCTTGATTTATAGCGAAAAAAGAGAACTAATAAAACAGTATATTTTAAAACATCTGTAAACATGGGTTCTCGGTGTTTTACGAATCTTTTTTACGATTCGAGTCATTTCCACGTTCATTTATACGTAGGCCGAATAGATCGATAGACTCGCGGGACACGCTGTCCGGGGTTATTCATTTTCTAGATTTACGATACGAGCACTCGTTCAAATAAATGAAATAATACAGAGCCGAACAATATATCATAATTCCGAGAGACGCGTGCTCCGGATCGCGATAATTTCAAGTTAGTGAATTAATAGCTTCGCTCGTGCGTCACGTTATTACGTCGCTGTGCCAAAAACCCAGACGGCAACTTCGACAATTGACTGCTTCGTTTCGGGCCTTGTCTCTTTTCGAAACGTCTCGAAATATCGATAGACTTTAATTGGATCGTCAACATTTCGCATCTCGGCCTGATTTCATCGCAAGTTTGATCCGGCGAGTTGCGCATGGGAAAAATTAATTTTTCGAATGCTCTATGAAATTTCTCAGTTTGTTAACTCAATTAGCTTGTTCAATAAACTTTCCTCCCAGCGCACAAAGTGCTTCAGTGCACGCTATCTCGGACAAGCCCAGGATACACAGCGTTATACCTGAACCAAAACTTCTAAATTACACATTACACGGAACTTATTTTCATTTCAATCTAAAGTTTTATACGTTAATTAACTATTACACGCTGCTGCGTGGATGAGAACATAATTACAATGAAAGTATTCTCGGGACTTTTGTTTCCTCGTATGATAAAAAAAAACTTTGGTACATTAATCCAATAATTTTCCCGCGGCGAAACATTCCTGCGTATTCGATCATCATCCGAGGAATTCGCATTGGAAGATTCGACTCATTCAGTTGACGCGCGATGCGGCAACTTCCGAAATTGTCGGCGCCTTTACCAAGTACATACGTGATAAATCGCGAACCTAATAAAGAGGTCACTCGATTCGTGGGCGCGAGTTACGCAGGAGGAATTCAATCGCGAGGCTCGATATTCCACCGAGATTCAACGGCTCGCAGCTCGGAACGGTTAGTCGCTTAATTAAACTAACGAGACGTGGTGCACCCGGCGACTTTCGAAACTGGGCCGAGTAGCTGCGACTCGCGATGTTTTTCCCTCGAGAAATGTAATTTCCTTTTCAATTTCCCGAAAATTTATCTTCGAAGGAAAGGTGGCGGAGTCGAATTCGATGATTACATATTGATTGGAACAAGAGCTTAAAAGGCTTTTGATGATCGTCTAAGAGGCGGAGAATTCCGAGGAAATATATTCGCGTGTAAGGTAATTGTCTCAACGACACACTTTGGGGAAAGCTCGTTTATATAAATGGGTTTCGACCGACTTCACGTCGAAATGCATTAATGTAATTATCGAGCGAATGGATGGACTGAACAGTACGACTAAGCGGAATGAAGTATCCAATTGATGTTGACATTGACATCGTACTCGTGGTGACGCGGGCTCGGGCAAGATAAGCCACAATTTCTCGAAACGTAAATCAAACGCTTGATTCACGCGCTTCGTGGAGATTCCAGAAAAAATTGATTCTGAAATGATTATTCAGAGATGGACTGCGAAAAAGAGCTCGAGAAAAAATGACTTCTTTCTAATTACCGCAATTACAGTGAATTATGATAGAAGTGTATTAAAAAGTAGTTTTAAAAACTAGATAGGTTGATCAGACATTATCAGATCTAATTAGGTGTAATCAGGTTTAATTCATTATTTCCCGGAACGGTCGATACGATCGCGCCTCGTCGACATTACGAATAACTCCGAGTTTACGTTATCTTACGTTAGATAAGCAAAGGACCCATTTCCAAATCAGAAAATTGCGTGTGTGGAACGTTTTCCGACCGGACATATCAATAACAAAGCCCTCGATTGACAATGATATTAATGAAATACAATCGAGATGGTTTCTTTTACAAACGCTTCGCAATTTATTAGTCCGCGATAGACTTGAATGTCGACGATATTTCATGCACACTCGCGGCTGTACAAAAAATAAAAACGCCAGAAAAGTATTGTCTGGCAGAAGGCGTTCGCAGTGATTTAATGACTAACCTTACGCAACATTCTACGATTGTCTGCTTGAGCCTCAATAACAATGCCCAACCGCATCGACAAGTGCCTCCGTGGTCGTGAGACGGACATCGATATACCTTATACACTCGCCGTGATAAATATGACACGTTTCCCGAGTCTAAACATGCACTCGTGACGCTTATTTTTACCCAGACGTAACGTTTCTTCAACGGCGTGTTAATTTTAAACCGGATGAAATATAAAAAAAAGAGAAAGCCCCGAAGGTGGCGCATTTCAAGGTAAAAAAAATCGTAAACGTTACCGTAAACATCTTCTGGCAAATGACGAGATGCCGAGAGGAACTGCAGTGACGAATGAATAATTCATCGGTGTACAGAGGCAGGTCGAGAGTTGAGTTGTTCAAAGGGTTACGACGGCAGAACGCTCGGAGATGCTTGTACCTGGTTTTTATCTCATTCACAGCGTCCTTGCGCTTTGTATCTTCAACATTGTCATTCCTTTCGACAGTTGTTTGCTCAATTATAGTTTGTTTCTATCCAAAAGCTGCGAAACACGCTAATGAACAAGTTCGGCTGATACGAAGGAGCAAGCTGTTAATTAATAGCGAATCGTTTGCGAATTTGTTTGAAAACAACGGCTGCAACTCTACTTAAAGTGTCACGCTGCGATTAATCCTCGCTATTCGAAACTCATAACGCAATGTCTGAAATTAACTCTGATTTATCGAGCCTCCTAGAAACTTTGGCACCGACTCCACGGCTCGTTTCCAGAACGTTTCCTTTAACATTTATAAACGCCAGCTAATGCTCGGCGTGCAACGCTCCGTGACCCTGCATATAATTCAAGATTGACTCCGAGCGAATGACAGGGCTCTTGTCGGCGTTTAAACCGACTTTTAGCAGTTATACACGTTGCGCACTCGACTCGAACGTTCTCCGCTGCGTTTCTACGTCTTCATTCGCTAACTCGACGTTCTACGTGCGGACGATAAATACGCAATTTTTCGTTTTCTCTTCAAAGAAAATTATTCCGAGAACAACGCGGTACTTGGCTCGTGTCGGACGAGTATTTCCGGTTGGCGGAATCATTTTAATTGTCCCGAATAACTCGTTCGGGGTTTAAACATGTGTAATTGGCGCCGGTTGCTTCGCGATTAAATGATAACGTCCGGAAATAAAATTTCTGCTATTTTAATCTGTCGGCGTAGCAAGATTCGATTGCATCGTGCATTTTGATATCAATTTTGCTTCCTTTTTTCTTCCCGTTGCTCGGGTACACGCAGATGAGGAGGGAAGTTTAATATTTACATTAAATTTCCATATGTTATGAGCGTAATGTTCCATTTCGTCATTCGTAATGGACCATAACGAACATGCCTGCTTGCAAGAATGCACGAAAGGCGACGGTGACGACGACGGCGGCAGGTAGAGTTTTGAACTCGCTCCTCCGTCAGCTGGGGAAAAGACTGACATCATCACATGCCAGCGCACTGACTCAGGCTGGAAAACGCTCCAAAGTGATAATAATGCGTCTTAAATTAGATTCTTTACAGTGGCAACATGCCAGTCAACGCTCATACTCTCGCATTCTCGTACTTTCACGACCAGCGGAAATACGGAATATTGATGATTTCGCCAACAATCGTGCAGTCCGCATGAGAGAATGTTATTTTTCTAGGCTTTCGAGAAAAACTGAAAACAATGAACGAACTCTCGGGTGAACGGATGAACGGGCGAAACAGTCTTTGCATATATTTATTGCCGCGAAAAAAGCTCGAGTTTCCTCCGAATTTCGGGTATAATTATCGATAAATAGTGCACTTTAATCAAGTTTGTCGACACACGACTTGGATCTCAAAATTAAATCGCGTTGGAGTTATTTCGCACCGTCGACAATGATTATTGTTTTAGAGGAAGAAACGAGTCTTTTATTTTCCCGAAAGTCGTCATTTTGCGGGCCCTGTTACGATTCGAAACAGGCGTACAGCTGATATTTGTTTGCCGTCAATTAAATGAGCCACAACTGGCGCCGTTAATCCATTTTAGCAAGGGCAAATGAAAATAAAGGTGAATGCGACAGCCAAGAGAGAAAAGTACCGCGACAACTGTAGATTTTCATCAACCACGCCGCCGCGCGTTGCGCGACTCCACGCCTATAGAAATAAATGTGACGTTTCCTTTACAGTTTCTCCCGTTTGTGCATGCGTATCAATATCCAAAGCGTCATTCACATGTTTTGAAGAAAAACACGTAACGTTTCAACATCCGCCCGTCAAAGAGATGAAATTCCGTAACCGCGATGCATTTTTTGCCCTTCGGAAGAATCGCAATATTCATAATTTTCGACCTCGAGTAAACTAAATCGGAACGCGGCGTTAGAGGCCACGCGAAATCGAAGTAATTTATCAAGTGAGTGTAAACACATGGCTTTGGTTTTGACAAATGCGCGATTCATTGGAAGACGCCGGCGCGAAGTCCTTGAAAAATTGGAATCGCGCGGAAGCAAAGAGCGTAGAAAGTAGTCGCATAAATCAGCGAACGATACGCGACTAATAAAATCATTGCGCGACATTACCAATGCGCTCAATGAAATATGTTGCATATGTCGGAGTTGCGGAATTCCTACGAGCTATGCCAGGCTTATGAAAGAGAGTCTGGAACTTTGCCAAGACCGACACGCTTGCCGGGAACGTTCGATTTCTGGCTTTTTCTTTTCTAATTCAAGCGTTTCGTACTTCGGCGCCGCGCATATCATTCCTCGTAATTTTGATTGAAGGATGGATTTTATTCGTTGCAAAAATGTTTCGTCTATGAACGTTTTTTTCGGGTTCGTCTGAAAAATATCGATATCGATATCGATATTGGATTTTGAAGTAGAAATAAAATTCTACCTCGGAACATTTGGCGAAATAATTAATATTTAATAACTTGGATGAATATGACTTGCCTTCTGTTCCAATAACCCAACATTCCATGACGCACAGTTCGAAACAAATGAAATTTTCGAATAAAGCGCAATTGTTCAATCATCGGCGCATCAATTAATAATAAATCAGTCATCTTCGTCTGTTGTATAGTTCGGAATCATCATTGCTATAGATATATTTGCTCTACGGGAAGTTCTGCTGGGCAAACTGTACAGGAGATACACATTCTATACAGCAGTGTATCTATCATGGCCATTTTAGCGGGGTATTTGTCGACTGCAAACTAATTATCCGATATCCGAAACCGTGGAATTAAAAGCAACTCCTGTAATTCATTCACCTCCGTGATAATTATTTCTGTGCGTTGCTTCATTTTGCGTTCGACGTGGAAAGAGCGTTTCCATTCAATTCATGAATCAGCAATAAATCGAATTGCTAAAATAATGATAGCGAATAATTAATCCTTTATTCGCTCGGAGCTTTTATACATCGTAGAACGAAACGCGCGTATAAAACCTTGACGCGAAAAAACATGAAATTGCTCGTAAGAAACGATCCCAGCAGCCATTTGAATTCCCCCCATGTGCATTTTCAACTACACAGGGAGAAAAAGAGGCAAACAATTCACTTTGTACGTTTTTATTGCTTTCACGCAGTTTACAGGGAATATTTCGTCCACGCGGGGCACGTTGAAATGCACAACTCGTCTGACGCGTGTGAAATTTTGATTTTGAGATGTGCTCGATCAAAAGTCTCGGATTGTTTTTCTCATAAAACGATTTGTAAGGAATGATACATGTTTCGTGAATAAAACAGCGCAGATAACAATGGCGTGATTCGATTATAAAGAATAACAAACTAATTGCACGCGGAGGGTTGGAAATGCCGAGGACGAAAGGTCAAAGAAAAAAAACGGTGGCCAAGTTACAGCGATTTTATCCCCGTGCGTTACTGACAAATATGACCGTATTATACATACCATTTTTACGGCAAAGAAAATCTTTTTCACCGGACGACGTTATAAAATCTTGTTTCTCTCTATATTAATTTTACGAGATAAATTTCGCAGCACTCGTGGTTTAATTTTACAGCTGTGCATTAAAATGTGAAATGTACAGAGAGAACATGACGCGCCAAAGGGAAATTTAATGAAAACACATTCCCGTATTAGATTAGGAAAAACGTAGAGACGTATAAAAAGATCTCGGGGAACAGTAGAGAATCGAGTTAAAAAACGTACTAATTTCATTCAAAGCATCTTTTATTTCTGGAGCTGCAAATTTAATTTGTATACGTACATGCATGATCGAAAACTCGCGCTTTGTACAGAGAGAGCAAGTAATTTTGTTTCTTTTGTGTGTGGACCCCGGAGTTCATGCGAGAGTCGTGCCAGGACTCGTTAAAGGCGCGTTAAGGAACCTTTGGAAGCTCGCAGTTAGAATTTTAAGCTGAGCCCTTCGATGGGGCTCTCGGTAACGAATTTACGATCGATTTCAAGACACCATTATTACGTTTCCCATGCCACCGTTGTTCGAGTTCGCGTCGAACCCTAGCTCTTCCGGCCTGACCATTGTTTACGGTCGCAATTTCCGCTGGCGGCCTATCAGTACTTCGATTTTCTTATCGCGATTCGATTCGAGCGTTGTTAAAGCAAGCGTGGTTCTTTACATTGTAAACTTAAAAGAGAAAATGATAAAAGGAAACTAGGATTGGCTGAAAATTAACTGCGAGTCATTCATATTCCCTGAAACAATACTGGAGAACGATATTCCAGACTTTTTGTTCCGCTTGAAAAAAGTTTAATTAAAAATTATATGCATTATTCAATTTACTGATATTTAAGAGAGACTTGGAAGATTTTTCATTAACGGAGAAAAATCATATCAATTGGTTATTCAAAATTTACTCCGAGGATTTTTAATTAGATTACACTTTGTATAAAATTGAATAAAAAACAGGTTTCGTTGTAATTTGATAAAAATCCAGATTCGTGCACTATTTTCCCTAAATTCTCCCTGATTTCCAGAATTTCCAACCGATTGGCCACCCTGAGAGTGCATCGGACGTGTGCTCCGTTCAAACGAGAAAGCAGCAGCAGTTCTCGTTTCTCGCAGTCGAGGGATTCGACGCTGGAACGAGTCAATTATGCGTCCTCGATAATTCACGTATTTTGCGTGTGTATCGAATAATAATCGTCTTTTGTACAGCGTTACTTGCGCGTGCATACCGTACGGAAATAGAAGCGGTGGAAAATGCGCCAGCCACGAACGGGCCAATTATTTTGCCGGTTGCAATTCGCGCTCTCTATTTTTGCAGGCCTGAGCGTATCTCGCTTGTACTGGTCGAATACGACAGAACGCACCGAGTCATTGCTTTTCATTAGACCGAACTACATCGAATCTGCGATTTTGATTAATTTTGTATTTGATTTCGAGGAATATCGAACAATTGACCGTCGTTAAAACAAGTCAATAAAAATTAAGTTGCGTCAAGGCCGTATATCAAGACGGGTAATGTCTTGACTCGAATGGATCGTAAAAAGGGTTTCAATTAAAAATAAAATTAGGTTTTATTGGGTTAGGGTCTAGCACGATTACGCACAGTTCGGAACACTTCTAGAGCCAATTTCACTGTTCTCAAATCCAATCAAAATTCAAGGATGAAAAGACGGCCGTTTTTGCGACGACAAGTTCGAAAAAAAATGATAAAGAGAGCAAAGTACCGATTGTACGTGCGTCGCATTTCCGGATTGTTTTCAGCGGGCTTTTCAAACGCTCGGAAAGCCGATTGACGAAGTTTTAATTGAAGCTGCATAAAACACCGCGCGGCGAAGACAAAGCGCCATATAAATAGAACACGGTGTGAAGCGACTGTGAAACTAGAAGGTGATAATCTTTTTTCAAGTCGCTCGATAGAGCTGTTACCCTCGATCCCCGCACGTCAAACCGGAGCAACATTCAAGGGAGGAAGAGAAGGAAGGAACGTGGGGGTGCAGCCTGTAATGACGCGCTTCCGTGCTCGCGGGAATCGGGCCGAGCTTTAAGTCGTTTATGATTTCCGGCACGCTGGATTCAGTAGGCTCCAAACGAGAGAGAGCCGCTACTTTTCGATTAACATTTTTTCTCGTAAAGCTAAGACGACGCGAAAACGTCGCCTCGGAATTATCTACCTCGCGTCTCTTGATTCTTGAAAGTTTTGACCTTTTAGCTTGGTTCTTTAATTAAATGAAGATTATTAAACGGTAGTGAATTGAAATTACATCGTGCCAAAATCAACGTTTTGTTCTTATCTTACCTTGAAATTTAATAAGAAAGGAATTATTAATTATCTTCAAAGAAACAATGGAAAATGAAATTGAAAGAGGTTGATACCCTTGATTCTCACGGCCGTAGCGATAATAACTACAGCAATATTTTTTGTTATTAAAGAATGCTTTTTACAACTTGACATTTTGGTTTCTCTCTCTGTTTTTCCTGCTATTTCTTATTTGATTGCGCCTACATTTGCGTACTCTATTATTCGCAGCCGTCCGTGAAAAAGAAAAGCGATAATGAACAAACGTAGCACGTGATTGAAAGAACAAAAGGAATAATCTGGGTCTTTGCGTCTTTGTAAGTGCGGCGAGCGCGGGAAATTTGAAGAGGAAAATACATAGAAAAGGATCTACCACTAGAAATAAGTACATTTTCATTGTGCTACGAAAATAGGCTCCTCGAGCCGAAAAAGGTAATGAAAAATTCATTAGAGGGCATTTTTCATCATTATTCTATTAGTTTTCGAGCTTTTCACGTCCGAAGAAAATTGCGAATAAAAATTTTAATCACCAACTCAGGTTTGATTCAATTACCAATCCGATGATAAATTTCAGCCCTGATGAAAATTCGCGCGATGCTCGAGGATTAGCGAGACTTCTCGTATTCCGGTCGGAAAAAAAGTTTCAATCCCCGGTTCGTGCTTCTGGCTCATTCGAAAATTCCTTAAACTTCCACACGACGGATGCAGTTGCGAACGTTTTCACTTGTCCATTTGCAATTTCAATACGGGCTAATGTCGCGTCTCTTTCTCTCGAAAGCCAAATCATATTCACGTCTCTTTTCAATCGCGTGACATCATTTATGGAAGCTGCCTAATTTCCGCGAATTCAATGAGGAATTATTCCGACCTGGAATATCTTCGCTTTGCGAAAGTCGAAAGTTTTTTAATTTCCGCGGAAAGATTTTGGAGGGGAGCCGATAAATTTCCCCCACCGTCCGTCATCGCGGGAATGCCAACAATTTCACGGGCGTTCGATGATAAAAATAAAAAGTTGATATCACAAGGTTTGCGGGGCGTGAAATATGCGATCTAACCGGTGCTGCCGCTACGTCAGACGTCGCTTTCAAAATGCAATTATTCGAAAGCTCGCTCCGCGGTGCAATTAATCACGGCGTCGTTGTTATCAAATTTAGCTCTGTACCCTTGAAGCGGATGTAATTTACTTTCATTAGAAAAGGACTGGGGAGAAGATTATCCCGTGGCTTCGCAGCAAATCAGCGGCTAACGCGCGCGAATAAATAATAATTGGAGATTGTATTTTTCAATGAACAAGCCCGGCGTGTGGAATGCGAGGCATTTTTCTCGTATCATTAGCGGCGGCGCGATCTTCTGCCACGAGATAACGCTGTTTATCAGTACACAGCTGCGACGTACGCGACGTATATTCGCTTGAACAGTCCGAGGCGAGGCACGGATGTGCTTATGATATATCATGTCACAGGTTGACGCGTATAATTGCAGAGTTATGCGCGACATGTGTCGTGATACGCGGAATAAACTAGCGAGAACTTTTAAATGCTTCCAGTCGAAATGAGCTTGCCTGTCGGCCTCTTATCAAGTGTTTTATTTTTTCCGAAGACCCTGGAAGCAGGTTTTGCAACATTGCCGTTTGACACAGCTTAAAACAATGAGGCCTTTGTCGAAAATAACAAGCACGCTTTTCCGATCGAAGATAAAACGAAGGTGGAATGTAAATTCGTCCAAGAATTTGGCATGCGCAGGTATCTCGAAAAGGGATCGAAGACCCTTTGGCGAATTAGCATTTTCCTTCGAAACGAATACGAACCGCGCTGATGTGATTGGTTTTGGAAAAAAAGGGTTTCGAAATATTTCTGGCAAAGGCCTACGAGCGAAACCTTCGACAAATGCAAAACACGTTATTAACTTTGAATATCTTTAACCGGGTATAAATCTCGTTCGCTGCAGCCGGTTTCCGATGGATTAATATGTTAATGCAGAAACGTCGTTTTTTTCACTTCGATGTCGCGCTTTTCGAAATTGAAAACGACGGATTTATGATAATTCCAATCAGCCGGGGTTACAATGTAAAAAATCGTGTACGATAAATAAATCTCGCGTCGAAAAACTCGAACTCCTCGATCAACAAAAGTCTCCCGGCACGAACAAAAGCGATTGTTGAAAAATGGCCATCGCGAAAAACTCGCGGGTTGATTGATTAGTTGAGCTACACGAGCGCCGACTGATAAGTATCAAATCTGCTGTACCGAAATGAAACGGCGATAAATCTTTGGAGCGAAAAATCCCGCCGGCGTGATGAAATTTCGCTGAAAAATGTCCAGGTCGCTTCAAAGGCATTCTTCGCGAAGCTCTATGAACGTGGTCGGATGATTTTTTGAGAAAGCTGCGAACTTTTCGACGCCAGTGGCGAGTTTCTAAGCTTGCGGAACAGTAGTTGCGAAAGCGTTATTGTCGAAGTTGCCGCGTAGGCCGCCGCTGGTCTATATTCATGAGAACGAAATTGGGAATCTCGATTTGGCGTGCACAAATTATTGACCACGTTGCGTGCTGCAGGTGCAGCGAAAGCGTGGACACCGCAGAGGAATGATACTTGCAAACATCCCACCCTGTTACAATGATAAAATGGTTCGGATCACTCCGAAGCCAATAAACAATAAAAATATCTCTTCACCAACTGCTTTCTGCTGTGATTTCAGGCATTATTTGGAGAATTGTTATAACAATTAACCATAATAGTCACTGCTTAACAAACAAAATAATAAAATGACGGAGAAAAAGAGCGCCGCTCGAAATGTAAATGAGGCTCTCGAATTGAAAAACCCAGGATTCGCCGTGACATTCACATTCGACAAATTCTTCCAGAGAAATCGTTAGTTTTTCCTTTGCGATTCGAAATTTCCCCGGCTTTCCCTGCGGAGCTGAATCGTCTCGAGCCATTTGAATTTCGATGGCATCGAGAAGTCTTACCGCTGCGACGTTAAATAATACAAATTCCCTTTACTTTGCATCGTCTCGTGAAATTTCCGTTCAAAATAAACGAGCCCGCTCATTATCTCCTTAAAAAAATCACACGGCAACCTCGTGTCGCGACGGAAATTCCGGCGATTCGCACGCGAGCGCTTCACCTGCCGTTTGTTTTATCTCGGAATATCGCAATCGGCCGAGCTGACGTCAGACTGCAGTTAAACCGGTTTTATCGGGACCCGTCGAACGAAAACCGCTAGCCAAAACTTCGCGATCCTTTGTCTCGATTAGTCAAGGTCACGCTATTTTACTAAGCGCCCGAAACCGAAGAGAACTTTTACGCAATGAATACGGCACTTGCCGAACAATCGGAGCCGTGTAATCCCTTAACGAGCAAAACGATTCCCTTTTTTTACGTCGACGATTCTTCCGGGAATACTGACATCCGAGTTGGTTCATTCTAATTTTAGCCCGAGCCGGGTTTCATTGTCCGCTGGCACTTTTACACGGTGAGAGGTACTCGTTACGCAAATCGGGATAAATTTAATCGCGAGGCGCGAAGCGAAACACGCGGACCATGTAATGAGATCGTTCTGGAATGGATTTTCGCGCGATCTTTGTTTTTAACGCGTCAGCCGATGGGAAATGAAGACGTCAGAGGAGGAAATTAAACGAAAGACGGGTAAAGCCCGAGATAAATGTCTCACACGTGAGAAAAGCCTTCCGATTTGGCGACTCGTGTATTGTCTTGGGGATGCCGCGTAGCCGACTCCACTTCCACGAAATTGCAACGACTGCGACCTGTCGCGCGCTCTGATGCATTAGCCCGACACGCGATACTTGACGCCGGAGATTTTTTTCCGATTCGTACCTCATGAATCTCGTATTTTTAACGATTAAACGTGAAAAAGGGCTCGTGTTCATTTTATTTATAGAATGTACTCGAATTTACACCCTTTGTTGGGGGAAGATCGTACAGTGGATATAAATAGCTACTTCGGAAGAAAATGATTCAACCCTAATCGGGCCTAAATTGATTAGAATTTATTGAAGCAATTATTCACATGCGTTAAAAAAATAGTTGAAGAAACTAGATATGTTTAGACTCGATTAGACCTGATTGGGCATAGTCGGAATGATTAGATTTAATCAGACGTAGTTAACTATTTCTCGGGTTGACTTGTTGTTTCGGAGACTTCTGTTTAGCACACGAAAAAAAGCTGGAACTTTCAACTCAACCATTGATTATTTAAAATAATAATACAAGATCATTAACATGTCGTTGAAAAGATAGTTTTTTTCAAAAAAGATCTCTAACCTGCGCCCGCCTTGTAATCAATTACGAGATAGAATCTCGCCGTAGGTGTAAACGTACACTCTTTCCAAACAAAACCCGATCCGATCTACTCGGAAGCATGAAATAAATTGGCACAACGTCGTGAAAAACTTACGTAAGGTACCGGTCGAACGTACCGAGAGACAAAAAAGCATCGCTTGGGAAAGCGATAATTATCCAAGGATTTTTGCGCTGGGGCAAAGGCGGTATCGTAATTAATAATGATAAGGCGCCCTAATGCCTTTCATGCGTTCTCGGCTAAATCGATATACGAGCGTGCTAAGGCCGCTACTCGCCACAACGAATGGCTAGTCGTCATCTTTATCTGGGAATCCACTTCCTTATGGCCGGGATCAGCGCGCGGAGGAACGCCGAGTTCAACTTTATTCGCGATAGCGACTGGGTAATGAGGGGATATAATGGACGATAAACAGGTCAGTTTGGAGATAAATCTGGGGAGGCTTTGTTTATCGAGGCGCGACATCAATTTAACGACCCATTTTGACGAAGCTCGATATAGTCGCGGGAAAATAAAACGCGTCGAATACACGGGAAAATGTTCCCCGTAAATTTTACCAGGCCTTTAATGAATATCAACTATCGATCATATCCCGCTCGAGGGGCGAGTTTTTCGCGAGAGAAAATCCGCGCGAACGAAGCTGTCCCTAATCGTGTTTTGTCAGTTTGATAGCGGCATTGTGCTTCCATAAACTCTTCATTTACAAATGCAAACGAGAAAAAGTTAAAACTGGATTTCCCGTAATCCTTTTCAAGTTTCGCAATATTTATTGCACGCGGAGCGGGAGGAAGGGCGGAACACGGTCGCGAAAATATTTGAAGAGGCGACATTGTAACGACGGAAAATTGATTTTCCAACTCGACGGATTGTTTTGTCTTGTTTCGCCGCGGTGACAATACTCCGTCGCTCAAACCGCTCGTCTTTTTGTCGAAACACCGGATACTTTCGGCAAGTTTTCTCAAAGTGCGAGCGCGCGCGTGCGCCCGAGAAGCGAGGAAGATCGTTGCGAATTCCGCGGAGGTCGCGGGATGAAAAAAAGAACCGCACGAAGTCCCGGACGCGAAACTTGACGCTCCTCATGAAAGTCAATGAAAATCGTACACAACTTTCAAGATGGAAAACGCAGCTTCTACAATTGCCAACCGACGCATTTCCGCGGAGCTGAAAAACAAGGAAAAGAAACAGGGACGAGCTCGAGCTTGCAGCTTAAAAAGCCACAAAAAGTGCATCAACAAATAAATTGGAGGCGGGCCGAGTCGTAAAAGGATCTTTTTAAAAGCGCCTGACATTTCGGTCCGAATGCTCATGTTAGCATTAAACAGAGAAATGATAAAAAGTGCATGTGGGCACGAGATTGCGCTAATAAAAAATGTTAATTCCGTAAATTGCGCGTATCCGAAGGAGATTGCGTCGCGAGCTGTCGCGAAATTCAATTTCTTATCGTGCAACTTTTATGAGTCACGGCACATTTTTCCTTTCGCTTTTTTTCCAAGAAGCCCCGGAGATAAGACACAGCGTCGGAAGGATTAACTGCGCCGGGACGATAAATTATTCCCCGGACTGTTTATGATAGTGCATAAATATTATTGGTCATAAATTTTCATATTGAGACGTCAAATCCGTTTGACGATCGTGACGAATTCAGAATTTAAGCGAGCTGCTGTACCGTGAATAAATTCGGGCATTT
Organism: Zelostemma sp. ZL-2020; assembly: GCA_022816865.1. Lineage (NCBI taxonomy): Eukaryota > Metazoa > Arthropoda > Insecta > Hymenoptera > Platygastridae > Zelostemma > Zelostemma sp. ZL-2020. The sequence continues at coordinate 5,702 of JABFQM010000159.1, read as the reverse complement.
TTAGTTGTACGTATTTTCGGCGAGGCATTGTTTAAAAACTCAATTACTCTCGCGCAACTAAGCATTGAGATTGGTCTTTGAATTTCTATGCATAACTAAAGCGTTGGCTCGTTCAATGAAATATTCTTCTTCGAAAAGCACAATGAGCTTCTCTATTATGCGCGAGTGAATGTAGTACCCGGCTACTCCTACAAATTAATCGCAACTTTCGTTATCACACATAAATCAACGTTAAAGCAGATATATATAATTATGATAATTAAATTCCGTCACAAATTCATACGTAGAATATTATCTATGACTTTTAGAACGTTCTCTTATCGCCTATTTGCGTATTTTACGCTCTTCATGCAGAGCTAAAAAGTTTACGGAGAACAATTTATTTGGACTTTATTGACACCAAGAAAAGCCACAAAAGTAGCGCCGCTGTTTTACGCGATGATGCACTATTTCATGTTTCATTTCATGTTCGTTCTTATGAGAGTAATTCTCATCGTTTAAACAATAAAATCAAGCTTTCTCAGACATTAAAAGACCGATTGAAAAAGTCGTTTTTACAAGTACGAAAAGTGTCGCAAGGTACAACAACCCTTAGGTCTTGCAAATTTCCTGGAATTTTTTGTGCTTCAACATTTCTACTTCCACTTTTTCCCATTGTAAATTCGCAAGAGCTTTATACCTAACTTTCATCATGAAATTACAATCTTTTTTAACAATGCCCGGGTTAACCATTTCTCTCGCTGCAGACAGCAGGAGTATTTCATCGATTCGTCGTCGGAATTAAAGACTTAACACTGTGTAACCGTAATCCGAGTAAGTCTGCGAAACAGTTGAAAATTGGTAAGTGGCTCATCAGTCAAAGTTGATAAGCTGATTACATATTGCTGGAGCTATAGTTCGACCAGCGATACGTTCAACGGCTGCATATATGTATAACCCAGTAGTTGAACAAGTTGAACACGACAGCGTAAAAGCAAAGCTTTGTCGAATCGAAATGTACAACATCGAAATTCAATGAAAACGTTACGTGCACTGTCACATCCCAAGCGTACGTACTTCCTCGATCACTATTCCCAATTCGCCCCGTATAACACGACGCAGGTACAAGTTTTTGACGTTTACATTTGCATGCTGGTCACCGGGAGGTGGACGGTTACTTCCTAAGGCTATTAAATTATCGCCTCGTTCGTTTCTGGAGGAAGCTTCGTGGACGGCACAAAGTGAAAGGATTCGCGCGTGAGTTACGAGTTTTCGTTCCGGTATCACGTTCCGCTCGATGGGTCAAGGTCTTCCGCTTGCCGATACGCGATCTGAAACGCAGTGTTATCGCAGAAGCTGTGTTATCGCAATTCTTTTTCGCTCCATTTCCATCGCGAATTGCCATGGATTTAATTAACTAGAAACTATCGCAGTAACGGAACTTGAGGAGTTTTCTAAACAGATACATCGCGCTCGGCAAATGTAAACACTGCTCGTTCATTCCATGGGTTTCTGTTGACTTCTGCTTCTCATTGCAATCCGTAAAATGTAATCCATTAATTAATGAAGTCGGGGAGAACAAAGTTTTACGTTTTAATGAAAAAAATGTTCCGTCCCTTGAGCAGCAGAAAATATTCGTAAATTATATTCGTTCCGGGCTCGGCCGGGATGATTTTACGTGCAAATAATTAAATTTTCCATCAAAGGGGTTTGTAATGTATATCCCCGGCGTCTTTTCACGCGGTGAAAAAAAAGAACAAACACGGTTGACCTGTTTTCGTGGATTGAATGATCAATGGCCGAGCTGAGGTTTGCCGCTTTGAAAATTGTTGCAAATTGCCGGCGACGCCGCCTTCGACACGGCTGAGCGCATAATGGCCTCTCGGCTCCCCAAGGATTGACCGAACTGTCCCCGTGTACTATCTCGAATCGGGTATAATCGTGCCTCGTGGGTGCAATCAGGCCTGCGAAAGTTGCAACGTGAAACCGATGCGGCCTCGTGGAATAAGACACTCGGCCAACGTTTCCCATCGTTCCCTTCTCCCCCTCATTACAAATTGCTATTTGCATAGATTTCTTCTCGTTTCGCATTTGGCGCTTCCTATTCCCAGGAGAGGTCGAGCGAATTACGAGCGAGCTCAACTTTGCTATCTCCGCGTCGATAATTATAAGGGACATCTTTGCTAGCACGAAAGACTCGTAACGCGTCGATGAATTACTCAAATTTCAACTCCGCGAAGAAATCGTGTCAGACTTCAAGCGCATTTTAATTACACACTTCCGATCGCGGCCTGGCAAAGAAGAAGCATTTCCAGGGCTTTATCGCTGGAGAAATGACGTCGATAAATCGCGCTACGTGTTGCAATCTCTCACCGGAAAAGAATAAATTTTCGCGTTTCTCGGAGTCGAAACGTAGGGTATTTTGATTGAACCGAGGCTGGCAAAAAATATTAAATACAGCGTGGGGACGATCTTCTTTCTGCCGGTGACATCTTGATACTGCGACGTATTTTTGTCGTCTCTCGATATTCCGTATACATTTCCAGATGTTTATTTCGAGCGTACGCGATTTCTATGCATGAACCTAAACCAAGACGAATATAAAGGACAAGTCGCTTGAAAAGCTTTGAATAAAACACAAGCGCGACTTGTTTTTGCGACAATATTCCGGGTTACAAGGTAATTGAAACGAACGGCGACGACAACATTTATTATTACGATCGTCGATAAATTGGGAAATGAGTAATAGTCTCAATAACGTTTATTGCGACAACATCCGAAAATTTTACGATGAAAACGGTGAAAAGCTATTCACCGATCGATGGATGTACTTTATTGCTTTCATAAAAAAACAAAATTTCATGTAGCCGGGAAAATATGCTTGGCAAACTTCAAAACAAAAGGCGGGTTTGCCCTCGAGCGAAAAGGGTCGATTGTTTCAGGCTGTTGTTAAAACTCGATAGTATTTTGATATAATTAGCATGATATTATGATTATCATTCATGTCATGAGCGGAAAATGACGGGCAGCGTCGACAAATTCGAATATTAATATTCATAATGGAACCGAAAATCGTGAGATAAGGTAAATGTCCCAGTAATGGACCACCTAAACAAAATTCGAAATTCAAACGCTGATTTCCAAGTGAAAAATAACTTTTTAGATTCTGTTCTTTTCGTAGACAATGTAGAATCCTCTCAAGAACAAGTTGCATTTTTTGTTTTTGTACAGTTGTAATTAATTTTTTAATTACGTGTCGGAAGCACGAATGTCCCAGTAATGGACATGGCTGGGAAAAACGTGATGACGATTAAAATTGAAAATTATTTTTAAATACGAGTGTTGTCTGTTTATTTTGTAGAAAAAGTTAATAATAATCACGTTCTTTGTATTCCTTTCACGGCCCGGTCCATTACTGGGACCTTAGTTTCGTTCTGTTGTTACTCCTTCGACGGATCCCAAAAATGCGTTTCAATTCGGGAAGACCATTACGCTATTGCAGAGATTTCATCGTAATTTACGGCGTAAACCTCGGAAAGAAATGTGCTTTCTTTTTTCTCACGCGAAAGGAAGAAAGGTTCGAAAACAAGGAAAGTAGAGGACGTTGACCTTTATCTCATCGCTCAAATCAGGACGAAGGATTCGTTGCACGAATTACAGCTGGGTCTTACTGACTGACTATTCTTCAAAGCCAATCCAGAAAATATACAGGTACACGTTTCTGTACCTGTATTTACCTTCCGGATCCCGAAAGACCGATTCAGCCAGTCGAAAAGGTTTAACAAGCATGTAATCGCCCGTACCTATACGTCTCTCGCCTCGACGGACAGACAGAGATCTACCTTCCAGATATTGTCCTCGTTCTCTTCTATTTTCCACGCCGCGATCCTTTCGCTCCTCTCGTTTCCTCTGCGGCGAGGCAAAACAACTCGAACAAAACGAGGACGATTCGCTGCTTTGAAACGCCCGCTCTTCTGACATTTTCCAAAGGTTTTGGGTTCGACTCCTGGGCCAAGATTGGGATCATGTTTTTTTTTTTTCACATCAAAGTAAGGGAGAAGTGCATATCTTTGGCTGCCTTGTAAAAAATTTTCAGTGATCGACATTTTTTATTGAAAAAGTTGCAATTTCAACAAAACATTTCGGAATTCGATGAATTTACATTGGAAGATAAGCGTACTGATAATCAGCCATGCTTTGTTTGTTTCGACGCGAGGAATATTGGGACTGTGAAAACTAGCCCCGTTCTCCCCTAATGTTAAATCGATCAGCTGTGCTAATTAATGTAAATAGAAATTTTGCAATTGTTTGTTAATTTATAAGGACGACATTATGCGAAACGGAAGATACCAATCAATTCCATAATTTATTTTCACCAACGAATGTTTTCGAGATGATAAGAATTAAAAATGTAAATTTGTATAGAATCGTTGCATCAGCAATCAAAACTTCAGCGAAATAATAAATGATAAACCGAGATATCGATGAAAATAAAAATAAACCCGGCAAAAGAAATTAATTTTCTTGCGATGTTGCAAAGGTGAAAAAGTAGCTTACGCAACGTTATTATTAGTCATCGGATATCGAACGGCGCGCACAAAGCGTGATATTGACTTGGAGCAAACATTCGTCGTTTCCAGTTCCACGCGTAAAATCAGCTGGCTCGATCGTCGGTGTCGCGGCGTTGATAAATTGCCTTGTCGTGACTAACGTTATGAAGGCGTTTAGGCGTGAGCGCGAGTCAAGTCCAAGGTTTATTTATCCGGCATTCACCGACTCGGAGTTCTCGGAGTAGGAGTCAAATTTAAATTTGTCGCGCCGGTGTCAAGTGTTGCTGCCGCTGCCTCTGCGAGCTACGACAACAAACCCAAAGACCAGCGAGATAAAATTGACAAACAGTTAACGATTTAGATTGCGATCCGCATACCAGACTTTATTACGTATCTGCATTCCGTGATAACGAACGGAATGATTGTGGGGAGCGAGTTATCGAAAATACTATCAGCGAATGTTCCTTTGTTTCGTTGAAAAAAAATATAAGAAACGCGCCTCTAGAAATGCCGTTACGCGCTAGCCCAAAAAGAGAAGAGCGAATGCTCGACGCGGCATTCGCGCGTTTCATAACTGAAACGACTGTATGATTAATCACGTCGTCGACTCGGAATACAAGATAAAGCCACTTAGCGCCTCGAATACAACTCGGTCGCGTGTTCCGATGTGAGCACAGTTTTATAGTCTTCCTGATGCCATGAAGGAATTTACGTTGGCAGTAACCGACAAAAGCTAAAGCAATTACCCGAGGATCAAGCGGACGCGTAGTGGCTAATTGCAGCTCGTATAAGAGCGCGAGCACACGTGCCTACGGCACGTTACAAACTTCTATAATCCGATTATACAAATTTATCCTTCCCGAATTGAAAACCCCGGAAGATTCAATTCCCGATTCTTGCCATTCCTTTATTTATGGAGCCTTTTTTGCAGTTTATTTCCGTCGGGAAATATGTCTATTCTGGCATTGAAGTGTCCTGAAATATCCAGGAATAAGTACAACAATTTTATTCAGGATTTAATTTGTTATACTTCTTTATACGATTCGAAATTAAGGTGGATCGATACTTTAATGCAAGGGCGAATTGAAAAAAATATTTATAATGCAACATAATTAATTACATTTAATATGTGAGTATAATTTATTCAACAATATCTTCTTCTTCATGAAAAAA
>JABFQM010000158.1:0-48978 GCA_022816865.1 Zelostemma sp. ZL-2020 | reverse complement strand
CTTCCTCCGCGTCCCTGGCCGTTTTCTTCAACGTGGGATCCGTCAACAAGCGGCCGAGGGGCGTCAAGGTCCCGGACAGGTTGGAACACTCTTTGAGCTCTGACATTTCGAGGGCCAGCCTTCGCCCAGCAGCCTGCCATTCTATCATCAGGCTGTCGTACTCCTGAAATTAATACGTGGTTCCACAATTCCGTTGCTATTTCGCGAACGCGGAATACGAATATTCCATCGCGCACTCGATCCATGAATTATTCAGGCCACCGAGCGATACATTTTTTCCTCCAATTTTCGAAGAACAATTTATTCGCGAGAGAGATTTTTTGCCAAGAAAGCGGCGACTTTTTAGCGCCATTCTCGATAAAGACATAAAGGTCTTTTTCATTTTCGTCCGGTCTTGCGGGGCAATTTGTACGAGTCGTTGCGCGCACGAATTATTGCACATCGCGACATCCGGCTATTTATCGGTCAACGGAGCCATTCGCGTGCTCGGATTTTCGAGACTCCCGCCGGCAGATTGTCCTCGATTACCACGCTCCGGTAAATTCGTTTCGGCGAACCTCGCGAAGTCTTCTCTCTCGGGAATGAAATTTTTTTCGAAAAAAACCTTCAATTCAAACGTTTCTTCGATAATTTTTAAAATGCTTTAACGCAGATTACTTTTTTCATTTTCCATAAAAACTTGATTATCCGCTACGAAACAAAGACGGAATAATACGGAAGATGGCAAAACTTTCTTTCCATAGAGATCCGAACAATAACCGTTGGAAACACTCGAAAAAAGGTACACATTAAATTCTCTATTGCCGTGCCGAAATAATTCGGTATTTACACGAGTATCATCGTGACCACACGAGTTCTAAGGTTAAGCAAAGAAACTACGTGGAAAAAAGAGAATAACTGTACCTTGTAGAAGGCGACCCACTGTTTGTGACTATAATGTGCCTCTCGATTAGGGACGTATTGGTCCAGCGTCGTCTCGTCAACGTCCACGATCTGAAGGTTAAAGGAACGAGCAGAAATTATTGTTGATTGTTTCATTCACTTGCGAGCAGCGACGTAAGCGATAGCTTCGTCGAGCGATTACCGATTTAAGTGTCGAGGGGAATTGGAGTATTCTCATGTTGCGCTGGGAGTTGAATTGCTGCGAGTTAAATACGAAATGGGTGCTTTATTGCCCTCACAATTGCATTAGGCTATTGCGCGCGATAAGAGGCAAAGGAGAGCCACTTCATATAACTGCTCTCACGTTTTTAGAGACCTCAATTTTCGAGTGTGTGACATTTTTCAATGAGAAGTTGAAAGAACAGTTTAAAAAGAACGCTAGAAACCACGAAAGATCTTGCCGCTGATAAAAGTTATTAATATTGTGAAATGCACCTTCGTACATCATTTTAAGTTTCTAGTTTAAAATTTGGTTTTCTGGCTCGCCGATGATAATTTTTGACGCTGCAAATCTTGGTATTTTTCTATCAAAACCGTGAGTATTAAAAATTCGAGAAAAATACAGAATGAACAGCAAAACGTAATTAAAAAGTGCAACGAGAAAAATGTCATTTACCTCGAGCCGACTCCGCGTGAACAAATCCATGGTGCTCTTGGTCGAAGGACTTTGCATGAGAAGAATTTGAGGTATTTTTAATTTGTTCTGGAAAAGAAAAACGAACATGTTCAATACCGAAAATTTACCGTACAATCTCGCCGAGGAAAAAAGTCTCTACCTGCAAAAATGTCAAGGCTCGATCCAGAAGTTGCAGTTCTTCTTTGGACGTTCCTTCTCTGACCAGAAGAGTGAATTCATCTTTTGTACTCTCGTAACTGCAAGAAATGGGAAAAATTTAACTACTCGTTACAGAGCGTTGAACCGAGCGAAAGTTCTCGTTCGGCGAGGACTTTTTGTTCTAAATATGACTGCACGATGGAAGAAGTTCGATGGGAAAAATGGATGGGGCGAAATTCAATGCGTTTTCCATTCGGCGAAGAAAGCCTCGACGATATTGGAAGGCGACCTTTTCCCACGTTCACTAGGTTACTATAACTCCCGTCAATCCGCGATAAAATCTCGTGACTTTGTGAATCGAAGACAACGCAGGGCTCCGAGCACGACGCGATGTACGAGAGTATATACCAGCTGGCATTAGGGTTATGACACGTGGGTGGTTCGATGTGTGTAAACTTTGCATTTCTCACGCGACTTTCGTAGCTTTTTTCGTCTGTCGCAAGCGTTTACTTTCTACCGATTTTTTTCAACGAAGAAACGTTATTTTCCCACCAAGGTTTATAATTATTGAAATTTTTCAGGCAAACAAAGTTTCGTCGAGTCGCCTTCGGTTCTGTTCGTTTTAATTGGACTTGATGAAGAGCTGAGAAGAAGAGATGTCAAGTTTGCGATCTTTGTACAGTTGTCAATCGGAGTTTACTAAGTGTATAATCGCGTGTTCGGAGTGTCGTAATACAGCGAGGTGATAAAGTAACACGAATGCCTTCGTACACGACGCCCACGCTTTGCAAGACCGATTCGACAGACGCAAGATCGATGACCGTATTGACGGAGACAAGACTGGCTTTGTATACTTTTTTTCCGAACGAATGCAAGCACAGTCACATTTTTTAGATTCTTTCTCGTTTCTCGACCCAAACATTTTTCGATAAGCCGTATTTGTCCCCCCATAATTCTTCGTGCGATCGATAAAGCGTTACAACGAGAAGAAAAAAGGTCATCGCATTCCATTGATAACGAATGAAAAAGGAGGAAATTTGGGGAGAAACTAGGACGAAACGAAGGGAAAGTATCGAGGAAAATCATCGATGCGTTCCATAATTCATTGAGAAACTCGGTCAGGTGTATAACTGGATCATTGACGAGCATCGTTCCCATATCTTCGCATCTTTTTCACGACTCGCGGTGCACAGGGCATCGCGATACACGTTGACCTGCTCTTTACGAACGTGTTGTGATGTACAACCTCGGTTACTCATTGCTCATCTTTAATTTCGATCATCGTGTAATAAACACAAGGTATCAATTACCCTGGAAATTTCAGGCGAACTTTAAATCGTCCCGAAATACCGTTACTTTATTTATTTTTTACAGTTTTCAAGTATCAACGAAATAATTTTTCAAGTGTTCGATGTAACACTTTTTAATCCGTTTTTCTGGTAATAGAAAATGTTGAAGTTGTATGTACAATATGTATTCTAATTTAATTAATGATTCAATTTTATAAGCAATAAAAATTGAATTACATACGCTTTGCGGCGCATTTTGATTTGGGTTGAATAGAAACAAAGACTCGCTTAAAAAATAATTGAATCAATATATAAAATGTTATGTAATTATCGATAAATTATTCATTTTTCTGTTATCTTTAGTGTCATACGCGATTTGAAGTTTGTATATATAATTATTGAGTTCGCTGGAAATAGAATAAAAACACATCAAAGTGGTCATTCCGGACAAAATGTGAAAAATGTAAGTGGTTTAGTAACTTTACATATTTGATATCAAAAGAGATACGAGATAGAAAATCCTAAAGAGATGTAATGACTCGAAATCGCCGGGTTATCGAGGTGTATCGAAATACATCGAAATGTATCAGAATTCGATGAAAAAACAATTGAATTATCTTGAAGATTCAAAGATTGCGATCAATCAATTCCAAATTGAAAAAAGGAATGCTTTAAAAAATATTAATCCTACTCAAAGTAATTTTAATAAAAAGAGCAAGTACAAATAAAATTCCAAATCAATGTAGAGCGCGAAGCGCGTGTAATCAAGTCTCATTAAAAAAAACCATGGCGTCAAGGAGCCACGGAAAAAATGTCAAACCAGGGCGCAGCATTGACAAATTGACAGAGTCGATTTTTTCACGTCTAATAACAGGTAGAAAACCCCAACGAGTTTCATCGTCTAATCAATTACCTCCTAAACATCTCGTAAACGATCTCGTATGCGGCCTATCAGCGTCGTTAAAATTCCAGCAGGAGATTTTTCAAGCAGGTTCATTCATAATCAGGCTCTCCGAACCGCGATACGGAAGATTGGAGGTGACTCGGATAGAGCGCGTTTATGATTTATGGCCAATTTTAATCACGCACGCCCGTCGGATAAATAATGAGGCAAGAGATACGGCGTTCCCGTTGTGATAGATCATTCGCGCGCGGATTGGAAAGTGCGCGGACCGCGAAAAAAAAGAATTGGTCCCGCGAGCGATTTCGGCCGGAAACGGGCCAGTTTTATTCGCGGCAGATATATGTGAATGTAAGCACGCGTGACTACCGCGATCCCGGCGATTACGAGCGTGGCAGCGCGGTGGGTCCGCGAGCCAGTACAAATTGAGTTGCCGGCATTTGCATTGTCGGAAAATCGTAATTATCGTGCGCGATCACGACGAATGATCGCGGCGATTTACCGCGGCGGCGCATTACGTGGCATTAGAGCGGCGCTGCTGCCAGTGGCATAACGAGAGGATAGATTGGATCGACGAGGGGGCGGCGATTATTAAAAGGAGCTCGGATCGCGATTAATGCCCAGCTTTCTTTCTTTGCCTTAAATGCTTTATTGATACGAGTTATTACCCTCTCGTTCATGAAAATTATGTCAAGATTTTTACGCCGGCCGAAAGATTTAGCGCTATCGGAATTTCTAATGGCAAAAGTATCTTGAAGCGTCCATTTTTTAAATACATTGTACACTTAACAATTGCAAGGCGAAAGAAAGATCCGTACATTTTATATAATGCATGATTTTATGTAATGTAATATGAGCACGTGAAATGTAAAAGTGACGTCGTTTCTGCATGAACGATTATGATTTATTGTAATTACACCACATTTTGTTAATCACTTCTATTGATCTAACGTTAATGCAATTATATTAAAGCCCGAGTTTTACAAACTTTTACGAAAACACTTGGGACTGGATAACACTGATAATAACGGAACATTTAATACGAATTTAATTACTACGCGTTATCGTAATTCAATTACGATAAGTAAGCGCAATCGAGATTAATTTCTTCATTAAAGCGCGGTCGTTGTGACAGAAGATTGCGCAAAATGCAGTGATTCGAGCGGGGCAAAATATAATTCTACACAGGCGGAAAAAGTGAAGGCATTTTTCAAGTGCTCTTGAACTTTCAAGTAATGACACTTCATGGCTGATTCTATCGAGATAGGTGCAAGAATTATAACAATTCCAGGGTTGGTTACGAGCCGCTGAGGATTGTAGGCTACGGCAAGATAAATTACAGGATCGATGAACGAGAAATGTGTATGAAGCATTATTCAGACCGAGTGTCGTGTACAAAGTGCGCCACAGTCAAAGAGCATTTGCAAACTCGCGCTCTCTTATCGTCGCTTTCTTTTCCGCCCGGTTCTTTAATGAATCGGCGATTTATTGCCGAGTAATTCTAGTCATTAGCGTCTGTTTGTTCGCTCCAACGACAACGATTATCCATGCCGATAAACTCTCTCACTCTCTCTTTCTCGCGCCCCTTCAAACCCGTGTTCCTTTATCATTCCAGCCCCTTTTTTAGCGGTGTGTACAAAACACGAATGCCGGCATGCTCGTTGTGCGTTTTCATAGATGAAACGGCGCGGAGAAAAAGAAAAGGAAATAATGCGAAACTCTTGGAGAACGAGACGTTTGTTTGAAAAATGACGCCCAACGTGGGGCCTTGGAGAGTTCGTAACATTGAAAAATTCGGTATAATTAGCTCGTGTTCGACATACTTCGCGGGGGGAAAGGATGAGAGGGAAGAAAATTGAAGAAAAATAACGAGCGACACGGCAACAAAGATCGGAGCCCGCTGGCACGGCCTTCGGAGCTCGCTGGGAGCATCATAAAGTCGCGCGATGAACGATATTCGCAATATAGACCGGCGAGTTTGCCGGTGCGCGCGTATGCGCAACATATGCGAAATGTTTTATGATGCAAGCTCGGTTAAATGAGGCCTCGTAACGCGTCCCTGCTTCCCGAGCAAAGCGTGCTTTACGAGCTTTGGAGAACGCGAAGGAGCGACATTTTTCCACGATTTTCAATTGGGTTTTGCGCGTTGAAAATGCCCGTTTTTCGGTACTTCTTGCGCCGTGAGGTTACATTACTGCCGATTGTCGTTTTTTTCGGCTTTTATGGGTTGCTATAAATGCGTGATTTATAACGAAGCAGAAGCTTACCTTGGCAGGCGAGCGAGGTAAAGGAAAAAAGGCGCCAGTTCGTGCGCGGACAAAGCGCCCGTTCTCGTCGGGTCGCTCCTGTACTCGAACACCAGTCGATTGTTCACGTCGTTGCTGCCTGAAACAGAAACATATACACGGCAAATTAAATTAGCGTTACGTCAAAAGATTTCATGAGCTCGAAAAAAGTACCCTTTGAACGCAAAGTTGACAAGTTCGCAGACGTTCGTTGTTCGCGCACGCGCGATCGTAAAATTTGCCTCTCAGGGTTTCGCGAATGATGATAATTCATCTCTCGAGCAATTACGGTGGCAAAGCGATGATGTCCGGGCAGTTAATCGCGCCCGGTCGCCCCGTACTAGACGCGCAAAAGCCGGGGATTCCCACTGGGCGATGACTCGCTGAAGGCGCCGCTTTGTCAGACTCACGACGCTCCTTTTGAATACGAGATAAGCATCGCGAGACTTTCCGTGAGACTGACAAGTAAATAATTCGCCGACGTGATCCTTTTTTCATTCTCTCAGCTGCACAAAACGGTTATTCGATATTTTTCCGGATCATTGACCTCGATTTTTGTACGGCTTGAAAGGGCGTCGGGTTTGAAAAGAAGTTTTTCGATTTGAAAGTATGGAACGAAATTCGTGTGCTTTCTAATACCGCCGTTTACGCGGTACTGAATGAAAAAGTAACGCGAGTTTACGAGGAAAGAAGAAAAGGTTGCTTCTTAAAACGTTTCCCTCTTGTTGCGAAATCAAAATAATTCGAAAGTGAATGATAAATAAATAAAACTCGCGATGGCTTACACATCGTACATCCGCTGTTCCGTTAATCGATCCGCTCGTACGGAACTTTATAGCTAGAGAAGTTAATTTTTCTGCCGTTCCGGCGGATCAAATTACGACAACGCGACAACTCTTGTCGAGAAAGTGCACGAGTAAATACATTTAAAGCGAAACATAATATATTTATATTTGCGTTCATTGACCAAGAGGAAAGTAAAATTTCGATATCGCTTCCAGTAATCAATTGCGTTGCCCACTTTAATTACATCTCGTTACGTAACGATGCGAGTTCTTTTTTCAAACGCTTGAAATATCACAATATGGATACATATCGTTATCGGATCGTGGATGACAACTGCGTTATCACGGTAAGAATATCTTGATGCTAGTTAGCATTCCAACGGGACCAGATCCAACCTGACACCTCGACAACGCTTTGAATAATAATCCTTGCGTCGGTGCAGCATAGTTCTGCACACGAGTGCATTTCGCCGCACGTCACTTCTTTGTTAATCAATAAATTATGTGACTTGCACAAATTTATCGACCAATCATTCATCATCTCGTCGATAGCACCCGTCCGAGATTCGTGGAATGAGATTTTAGTGTTGTAGGTGGCTCGAAAGTGCTCTTTCGCGATCTCGCATTATCATCGTTTGCAAAAGGAGATTATATTTTCAAAACATCGCACACGATCAATTCTGCGACTGTGATTTTTAAATATTATTGCGCGTTGATAAAACATTAGGGAGTAAAACGAGAACAGAAGAATTTCTATGATGCAACTTTCAAGAAGATGTTTTAAAAGTATTTTTTGGCTTTTTCAGGTTTTCCAGCTCAAAATGTGATTTTATCTTCACTGTAAATATTTGAAAATTAGACTTTGTTAATTGCAAAATAATTTTCCATTACTTGGGGATTTTAAAAATTCACTTGAAATCAAACTTGACAATTTTGATAATTTGTTTTGCAATATTTCGTAATTTTCTTGTTTTCTCTATTTGTTTGCAGTTTTTCCGTACTTTTCGTAACATTTTAAAATGGAAAAACCATAAATTAATTTCATCACAATAAAACTCCCTGATTCAGACTAAAATTCCGTGGTTTTTTTTTGCTTTGGGTTTCCAGTTTGTGTGGCAACCCTGTCTTGGTATGAAAAAGCTGAATGAGTCGATTGAGAAATTGAACAATAATGAGAACGCAATTACGAATGAATTTTGACGTTGAAGAGCGGAAAGAATGAGTTCCGCAGCAATTATTATCTCGATACGAAACATTATACATTTATACTGCCTGCATGGTTGCGCTCGAGAGCAACTCATTTCTTGTTTCCCCCATTTATAAAGCGGAATCTAATCAGTCGCTTCCTCTACATCAACCACGACGAGTCAAGCGTCAAAAAAGAATACAAAAATGAAAATCGAAAGTGATGTTTTAGGTTTACATCGACTATTAAAATACTATTCATCTTCCTCGCGTTTTAATTACATTTCCGGTCGCCTTTCTTCATCAAACCACCAAAGGAAAAGTAACGAAACGCAAAAAAAACGTCCAAACAATGCGGCAACGCTCAACTTTTTCCAATAAATAACGCGAAAGTCGGCGCGAAACGCGGATAAATATTTTCAATTATTTCTATCGATCACGGGGACGGTGAAAAGTTTCTGCGCGTGACGTATGCGAAAGCAAGAGAAGTCGGAAACGGCAAAAGTCGCGCTGTTGTTTCTAATAGCGCGATGAGCGTTTCGTTCCGTCCGATTGGCGAATCCTCCCGCCATAGCATTATTGTTGTCGTTGCCGGCGGCAGGAAATCGGGCGTGCGTAGTAACTCGTGAGAAAGATGAACGATAGTCCGATATGCGTGGCCGTTTGGCCGCCGAGTTGGGATTTATCGCCGCTTCTTTGTGTTTGCGAGTCTGACCCAAACCGCGAGCGAGATTTCTAATTACGTGCCTCGCGGGCTCCTCTCCCTGGCCGAACCCGGCCGAAAACGAGACGGAAACGGACAGAAAACATTAGCTCGTTTCGCCCAACGAGAAATGCATTGAAGCGTTCCACCCTTCAACAGGAAGAAGACGGCGATTCGATTTCAGGTATACCCAAGCGAGTTCCGGGGATACTTATCCCTCTTGCATGGTTATTACTAACCGGGAGGCACGTCATTAATTACCGCGGCACGATCTTCCCTGAAACCTCGCGCATCGCGCCTCGAGCGAGATAACCGTACAGCTTGGGTACAGGCGTATACGTTTGCACGTACGTGATCCAGAACGAGTGGAACATGCATGGTTCGTGCGTGGCTAATGCAGGCCGACCGATCGCCGGCTGATATTCAAAATTGTTCACTAGCTCACTACGTCGCAACGCCGTCCGTTATACATACCTAAATGTACCGTGAAAAGTTCACGCGCGATTGTCAATAAATCAATTAGTAAAAAATGAAAATGTATACACGTGTATGTACGCGTGATGAAAACGAAGAGGGCAAGACGTCCATAAATCGAGCCTTAGAAAGCACTCGGCTTAAAAAGATGTAATTGCCTCCATAAATAGAGGCTTTGTACAAGCGAATAATGTTGTCCAACAAACTGCGCAATATTACAAAGGTTAAAGTAAATTTATATTGTATATAAAATGTGCTTCGCGGGATGAAATTTATATCGGGGAATTTTAATAGAGCCGAGGAAAAATCGGATGAAAGGGGTGAAACTCGCTGGGTTTGGGTTTCATCGGGACAAGAAAGCATTGAGACCTTAACCTCGACCTCGGCCGGTCTTTACGGCACGTTGAGAGACGTAAATTGTCGATAAACCGATGGTAATTATCAATAGAATGCGAAACGAAATTCACGCGAAATGAAAGTTCCGTGGCTCCGTGGTAGGCGACATAATTCCTTTCAGGATCCTCAAGCGTGACCCGCGTTAATTGCCATAATCGAGCACGCGCGGCGAACCGATCCCGAAGCCCTAGCCTCGTTCTCTCATTAATCAGAGAGGCCGCAATTAACGCCTTGCATGACTTATGTGTGTGCAAGTGCTCGGGCCTCGTCGTTCGACTTGTGCCGATAGCCCGGTCAATTGCATCGATTATTGATACCCGAGAAGCTACAAATTGACGATCGGTCACGACGAAAACCCAACTCGCTTCGTCTTATATCCTGGGATCTGGGTCGCATCCTGCATTCTCTACCTATAAATGAGTTCACGTGGTTTCACCATTTTTTGCGTCAAATTTATCCTCGAGAATGTCGCCGCTTTGGTCATTTTTATCCATTTACTAAATTACGAGGGCGACGTTCTTTTTAGTAACCAAAACAAATCGTCGACTTTTTCCTGCTTTCTTGATTTATTTAAATATTCGATGTAATTGCATGACTAATTCCGAATGGACCTACTACTCGCTTGTCCTCTCTTCCTTTTCTCGGGACGACTCTCGACGTGTCGAGATACCGATCTGCATCAGAGAATTTCCACCGGAGGTAACGAGACGTTTCACGCCAGGAACGTCAAAGAAGATGTCACGCGAGAGGGACACGTCGCCGGGGCTGGAAAAAAGCCAGCGACGTCTTTATCGACGAACAATCAGGCTTCTCGTTGAAAGTCCGTCGATTATACGGCTTTCTTGGCTCCGTTTTTTCATCAAAGTAAAACGAAAAACGTCGCTTGCACTCGATTCAACGCGCGCGACGACGAATCGGGAAAATTAGAAATCCTCGTCGTCTCAAATAACTTACGGCGCGATCATTCCTACCCTCATTTTCCATTAACGCAAGCTTCGGTTTTATAGGGAAAAAATGCATCTTTAGTTACCTTCGCCACCTTTCACGTATGAACCGTGCGGTATGAATCGTAAATCAGATCAAGTAGAAATTTACAATGTCGTTACTTTGCTCTCGCTGTCGCAGGAGTCCCGCGGCGACAGCCTGGGGATCGCGCGAAAAGTTATCGCGCCGTTAACGAACGACATTGTCGCTGGCCAAGTGTTTTCCGTGACGACAAAGCCATCTCAATATTCTTACTATCGCGCGCGACGTCTGATTATTCAATAACCTACGGTAGAACGTCACGCGGAGGCCGCTGCGGACCGTAAATCAATGGTCCCGACCGCGGAAGAAATGCTCATCTAGAGAACCACGGAAACACTTTGTTTCTAAATAAGTTTCCAAAGTTTTCACGCTGATGGGGAAAGGTTTTTTTCAATATTGAAAGCTGCGAGGTCGGGACATTTATTGCACTGCGCTTTGATGAATGCAATGTCTTTCTAAGAAGAAAGGCAAAGTGCATGTTTCGCAACAGGAAATCAGATAGTTTCTTTCCGAAGCTTTATAAAAAACGCGGGGTCTTTTAACGGCGATGAAAATTGCTGTTCTAGCAACAGAAGGTGTTTCATAATTTGTAGCTTTTGAACAATTACACGGAATAAACGATGCATCAAGTTTACAGCAACTTTGATCAAAATTATTGCAATTGTAATTTGTAATTTCAATTTCAAAAATCAATGACATTCGCTGATTAATTTCTTTCGACTCAGTTCAGATAATAAAATAATACAAATTGAATATCTAATGTACCAAATGATGGAAGACAAAAATAAAATAATAAGTTAGTATTTGCTTGTACGAAACATAAATAAAAGTTCTGATTAAATCACCCATTCTACCGCTAAATCGTGCCCCGATTTGTAAGGGTCACCGACACACGATATGTAATTGAACCCGGAATCGCCGACTCATCCAATTTGTCCTCGCGTAAAAAATTTCCGAGAGAGAACTGATCGCGACACGTACTCGTAAATGCAGAAACAAGAGTGAACTTGTGGAGGCGTGCGAATCGAGCTTGAGGATTCAAGGTTCACAGGCGTGTCTCGGCTTCCGCATATTCTTCCATGATCCCAGCATTATCTACACGGCTCGCGTACGTAGCACGGCTACCAAGTTGCCCGCGTCACGTACGCTCTCGCGTATTTACGTATTTACGTAGGTGGTCGGTCGCGTTCCCCGTGTACTTACGTGGCAAGTACATTCGTCCTCGCGAGCGAGCACCTCCTCGATCCCCTGAAATTCCGCGCGACCGCTCCGGACCATTCGCCTGCCGATTTACACGTATCTTTATCGGTTACATATTCGCGTCGCGGATGGAAATTACGCGACGGGAATACGGGATGAACCGAGCGGGAAAACGCCTCGAATTTATATGCGCTGCTTTTTTTTCTTCGGATTTTCTACGTCCGATGAATATGTTAACGGCCACTACCGCTATTCCTTTCTAATTGTACGATGTACCAACATTGTAAAACGGCGACAAGTTTCCTTTTCAAAGGCGCCGTCACGTTTCGCATTTCAAATCGACTTTTCGTCATTATCGTAATTTTTTGTACTTACCGGGAAGCGTGAGACCGCATTCTAGAACCCGATCCGGAATTTCGTGAATGGCCCTCGGCGCCAGCACCTCGTCGCTCTTTTTCTTAGCGCCTGAAACAAAAAGCAGAGTTGGGGTTGACGATTGACGTTCCCTCGGGTCGTGGTGATTGACAGCTGGGCCAATATTGACGCAAAGACACGTGTCGACGTTCGGAATCGTAACCCGATCTGCATAATGACAACTCGACAGCCGCTGAATCGAAAAGTTTGTTTGACTTTCTTCATTGTTCGAATATCAAATGACGTATCTTAATTTAAGTATTGAATTGCCCCGACGTGAAACTTGATATCCACTTTGAAAGAGTCAATCGGAGACAAAAAGTTGATTAACCAAATGAAAACATGAATTTCAATGGCGGATCATTAGCGACGCGTTCGTGAGATACAAGTTGGGGAATCATGATTTTCATTATTCGTATTCCTTTCTCACGTAAACATTGTAATTTTGCCAACTGATTCACGGGAACGATTCGAATATACTCCACAACGCGTATCGCATTTTGCGATTCCTATCACGTTGTTCGTTTCTGCGTAATTTCCTTGGCCGCAGGCAAATTTTAGTGAACCACGCCGTAACTCGATTCCATATTGCGCGTCATTAATGCAAAGTATGGTAGTCGAAAAAAAGCACGATTTCACGCGATAGAAATTTGTATTCCAAACAACGCTCGACGGACGAGATTTCATTCGAAATTTTGGCAAGAGAAAGTTGGAAAAAAAGCTTTGAAATGTGCGTTGATTGGAGGTTCTTTCAACGTTCAATTAAACGGGGAATCCGAGTAATTGGCTCCGAGCGTAAGAATGTTTGCTCTTGACCAGATGACCCGCGTTCCAAGGTGCCTCTCTAAATCCACCTTTTGACCTCGCTTCTCGCCTCCGAGTGCGCGTGCCGTTCCCGAATGATTTGCATACCGCGAAGATGCATCTACGCGTGCTGCGCACTTTTCGTGCCTTTTTTTTCTTACCCTCGGCATACTTGCATCGCCATGCAAAGTTGCCGAGAAGCGGAAAAAAAGGACAATGGACACCTTTACGTCCTTTGCGACTCGCTCACGTAGACACTTGATGACGTTCCTTTTCCGTAGGTACGATATGAATTTCGTGCCGAGGAGAAAACGCCGACGTCGCTTTCGAGACAAAGAATTCGCGAAGGCGATTTCGAAAAATGAACGCTTTTAGGAGCGAAAGCGGCGCAATTTTATTTATTTTGCTACGAATACGAATAAAATAAATACGACTTTCGCGGCGTTTATTCGAAGTGTTTACGAGACAAATTAATCTTGGGAAAAAAGATGTGATTTGTAATGATGAAGTTTCGGAATGGCTCGAGTCGAAATTTCTCAAGGCGGATGAAATTGCGTATTGTCTTTCACGTTATAAGAGGAATGAAAGTGAGAAGCGGCAATGAAAGTTGAATCAAGACACGTGAATTTGAAATAGAGTTGTCCGGTGGAAAAGAAGCGTAAGTTGTAGCCTGAGGCGAGATAAATGTTGAATCCATCTTAATTACGCTCGAGTGGAATTCACGCGAGGCTATTTTATCGACGAAACTCGACACCGGCGACCGGTTCGAAACCACGATCAACGCTGCATTTTTTTCATTCCAGCACCGCGGGAAAAAATGCCTCGACTCAAAAACGTGACGCGTCATTTCCAAGCGAGGCCGTTGGAAATGGAAAAATGACGACTGAAAAAACGTGGCCCGTAACTCACGAGATGAATAAGCAGCTCAATTGCAGGAAAAATATATGGCGCGTGAAATATGCATCTCGCTCTCGCGAGAGTTGCGCGATTGGGAAGATGCATTTCTTCTTGTTGAGGAGAAACATTGATGCCACCGCCGCTCGTCACTCGCAAAAACTCGTGGGCGTTGGTAATTGAAAATTGTTTTACGAGGGTTCCGTTGGCTCGGTGCCCCGCGTAACTGCCGGGTTCCGATGCAACGGCTCATTTCTTTTCGGCGAGATCGCACTTGAAAATGAGCCGCCGAGAAGATATGCACTTGAGATAACAGTTCTCCTTTCTTTGAGCTTTTTCAAACAAGAACGCGCCGAGCTATAATTTGAGAAAATCGTACCAATGGCTACTGACACTTAAACTGTAAAAAAGTGCGAAGTTTGTGTCATTTTGAGTGGGAATTATTCGGAGTAAAATACGGCGCAAAATTATGGAGTAAACGAGGGCTTCGCTAAATTGTTGTGGAATAAATTGCAGACTCGATTCTAATTAATTTTGACGATAGGGGTCAATGCGGGTGTTTCTGACAGCGGAATCAACGTGACGCTTGTTCATTTTATAATTAACAAAAATTAATTGCCACTCAACAAGACAATGAAACAGATTCCTCTTCTTTCCAAAAATGTTTGATGTTGCATTTCCCGGTTCGAATTCAACGATGACAGGAATCATAATTTTTCATGAAAATTTAGATGAATTCAATGCTTTTGAAATATGAAATGTTCCGTATCAAAAATTACAGTAATTCGGGTATTGTATTTTTTAACAACAATCATAACTATGATTCAGAAACGAGTTTATAATCGTCGATTTCATAATCATTACGAATGAGAGTTGTAATATCATTAGTTGGCGTTTGCTTTTTGTGAATATTTTTTCTCTATAAGAATTATACAATGAAATTGATCCAAACATAAAAGAAAAATACCAAAATAGAAGAAATTCAACAAGGAATAAAAAAGAGATTCATCATCCAACACCAATGATTGTCCCATTAGTCGAAATGAAAAAAAAGAATGTTAAAAAAAAGATTTTAGTCCCGAATCAGTTGTAAAAAAGCGTGAAATTCGAAAGCATTAGAAAAATATTTGAAAACTGTGGTATAAAATTTGTTTTTTCCTATGTCGAGACACATGATTCTTATCGATACCAAAAACCAACAGAAAATCGTGAGATCCAATATATTGTATATAATTCCCCTTTTTTTTTGCATATTCTTGAATTTTCTCACGTAATTAGTAAAAAGGCAATCGATTGATGAACAAAATACCGTACAATGTTCTATTTGTCGAACTAAAATCCAATTATGTGAATTTTTCTACGGTGTAATTATCGTAAAATAATATATTCCGAGATCAATTCCTTCCCATCGCGCGGTGTGATAAGAAAAAAAAGCACTTAGTTTTTTGACAGTTCTCTCTCGATGTAACAGGATCTACTAATTTGAATAGCAAATGATAATTTTTTAATGGCAATTTAATTTAATTTACGATGTTACGTTAAATGACATTTAGCGGGGTTATCGGGTGCAATAATTTTTACCGAATTGAGTGAAAACGTCAATTTTCAATTTTATCCGCAGGTACGAGCCGTTGGATTCATTAATAAAAAGTTGATTGTGAGATAATGACTTCCTTTGACCTGTTATGCAATTATGCGACGACCCAATGGATCTTTGGTGAGAATCTTGTGCGCTGTTACGTACTTTTGTTATTACGTAAAGCTAATAATTACAAACAATTTTTTCGAAAAGTCCTCGATTCTTTTCTTTCAAATAAATTATTAATATTATCTGCACAATTTCGAAGAATAACAAGCATCGAAGCAAATACGCGCAACTTTCCGATTTCCAGTAATACGCCATTAATCACACGTCGGTTTTTTGTTACCGATAACACGCTGTTCGTAATAAGTAAGCAAATATGCGTAAATTTCCTTGTAAAAGTTGTTTTATCGATGATTTATGGAGCTTGGTTACGCCAAACTCGTTCATCTTCTCGGCGATGCTGATTGAGTTGTAAAAATGTATGACGTTAATTTGTCGAATGTTGCAAACTCGGACAAAGGCTCTCTTCATTCCGCGTGACGATCGAATCCTCGAATTGCCGATTGCGTGAATCGAACAAAGATTAACGAAATCAAAATTATGAAAGTTATCGCACGCAACGACGCGTCGAAAGGAAAGAGAAAGAAGAAGAACGTCGGAAAGTGAAAAGTCGAGGCATCTTTCATCGTCATCAAAGTTTATTGTGACGCTAATTTAATCCAATAGCCCTAATAAAGTCTGTGGGAAATGAAGCGTCATATAATACTCTTTCACGAGCCTTATTTCCGTATTCGATGCAGAGTTCAGATGGCGCCAAAGTCATTTTCACAAGCGGTTAACGAGGCTCATTATTCATCGTATTGTGCGAGAGTAACAAATCGTTCTTCAACACGCGATTTCGAGCAGAACCGTTGACCTCGCTGGCGGGGATCGTTTCGAAATTTCAACGTTGCTCTTAATACAGCCGGGGCATTAATTCGTAATCATAGAATACAATGGAATAAAACGCTCGAGTGAAATTTGTAGCATCTGGCAGGGAGCATTAACAAAGGAATTATGCTTTTCGTGCACGCGATTATCGATGTTGTTATACGATATGCAGCATTAAACAATAGCCTTTATTATACATTTTATTAATTCCCGCTCGAGTGGAGGAGAATATTTTCCAATCATTTATCATGGTTTTCTGATCGCGTTTGCTGAATTTTCAAACTCGCTCGAGTTTTCGGATTGCATTTTTATCGGAGATGAAGATTCGTCGATCATTCACTTAGTGCGATTCGAGTGTAATTTATTTTATTAAAGTTATAATAAAGGAGATGTACCGATTAAGATAGATAAGTATTGTGGCTGAGAAGAGAGCTCATTAAGCCGAAGATCCAATTACGATCGCGGACGTACAGGCAACGATGACTTACGAGATCATCTCGAGAATTCATATCGATCTTATCGATCAAATTGCCACCTGCTCACGCAGTTCCTCATTTATTACTACGTAATCGAACAGCGATTACAAAAGAAAGTTCTTGCAAAAAGAAAAAGTAATTTTGAATGCCAAATTCGAAACTCTTCAGTAAAATAGCAAAAATCCACATTTCTGAAAACAAAAATTGTTTTCCGATAATTTTTTTTATCTTTATCGTTTTAAAAAAACAGTTACGAAGAATTTAAAAAAATCATTTTTACAGTTTCCGAGACAAAAAGTCACAAAACATGGGTATTTTCACGAAATTAACGGGAGCCCATTTTTCAGCCGATTGAATTTCAGATTTGTTTACAGGTTCTTGGATGAGTCAAGAAGATATTGACCCGTTGGATTTTCGATATGTGCTTTCAATTCCTAGTAACGAATTTTCCTGTTTTTTCTCTCGAAAAATGACTGGAAAAAACGCCATTTTCAACTTTGAAAATTCACAACTTTTGTTAGAATCGAAAAATAAAAAATTCAACGGGTCAGTATCTTTCTTAAACATTCAAAAACTTGTAATTAAATCGGGAAGTCAATTGATGGATAAATAGGATCCCGTTAATTTTTTGAGTGCTGAAAAACACGAAGAAAAAAGTTGCGAAATATTCAAGTTTAAAGATATCAACTTTTCAATTCCATGCCGGGGCTTTAGATCTAATTTTTTTACTTTTACACTAAATACAGCGCCAATAAAAACTTTTTATGCATTAATGTTCACTATTTCGTTGCCATAAAATGAAAAAAGTAGTAAGAGGTGAATGCATTTCTTCGCCGATTTCTGAGTCGAATACATTGACATGTTAAACATATAAAAACATTAATTTTAAAGTGGTATTTATAAATCTGGTTTTTCAAGGTGATAAAGAAAGGTTTAAAGATTGCAAGAAAAAATTGGTTCAACTTTTCTCCAAAAACCGTCATTTCCGATCATTCGATCGTGCATTTTCATCTCCGGAAAACGATTTCGACTTCGAGGTTTAACCGATTCTAAAGGTAACGTAACTTTTTTTGCCTGGAATAGATTTGTAATTCAAAGTTATTCGGCGTTAATGGATTCTGGACGGTCTCATTTGGCAACGAGACGTCGCGTAGTCTTCCGGCCGACTGGCACAGTTCCCGGGTGTCGAGGAAAACTCATTCTCGACAGACAAGGATGGTTCGGCCAGCGGAAAAAGTTCGACGACCCGCTTTGCGCGAGAAACAGTGACAATTAAAATTATTTCCGCGAGACGTTGACGGTCGATTTCTCCTCGGACAAACTATGAAAGTCCAATCGTCGTCGCTTTTTTTCTCCTCGTTTTCGAAAACGCTGAAGAAAGCACGCTGTACAAATGATTCAGAAATTTCACATTTTTCATCGAACATTCGACAGTTTCAATACGCGAAGAAACGTTCCGCGCTTGTAGTGTTAACCGAGTTAATTTTTTATCGGGGCAATTGGCGCGATTGGAAAGAAATTAGCCGAGTAATTATTTCCTGTAATAAATCCATCATCACACGATGAAGTTACGAAAAAGTCGATTCATCATTTAGCCGCAAATGGAATCTGGAATTTACTGGCTGAGCTGAAAAGGTGAAACGACGTGCGATCCCGCGAATTAAGAATGTCCGACTCGAGATCCAGTTTATTCGCAATTGGTGTCTATTCAACATGCTCGCTCTAATTAATCAATATGTGGAACTCGTTGAACGATGAGTTTATCTGACGGAAGCGAATTGAATTACGCTTTCAGCCAATGGGAGCAAAAATTAATTACTAACGCATTGTATGAAAATGGACTCTTCTTTTTACAATGCAATTTAATTTCATTCGCGATCGAATTTATTCTTCGCTCTCGAGGAACTTTTTTTGCGGAGTAATAATTTTAATATACGATCTCGGTAAATGTCATAATCACCGGGACTTTCCAACAGTGTAAATCCTGGCAAATTGAATAATATCCACGTTCCAGTGATTAATCGTTTAACGACCATTATAACTAAAACATATGTTTCACACTGCATAAATCTGTTATACGGCCTTTCTCCGATTGCTGGAAGTTTCTAACAAGCCTCACAAAGGAGTTCTGTCGATGGTAATTTCGCTTCAATTATTCAACATCAGCGTAGAAAATTTAACTTCAAATTGATTTTCCGGCAAAAAAACATGTCTGAAAAAGACGAATGCAATTTTTCCAAGAAATGTTGAAAATAAAAAAGTAATTGCTGAATTTTCACAAATTTTAAAAATGTTTTAAAAGTATTCATTCACTGCGAACTTTTTTAATAATGTTTTTTCTCGATTTTCGTAATTTCCTGGCAGAATGTCCCCGTGAGTTGAAGTGAAGAGACGAATAAGGATCAAGGATTGCGGAGGGAATAATTGTTTCCGGCGTGTACGAGACTGGCCAAGTATGATTGAGGTTTACAGCGTCAGGGTAATCAATGAAGGCAACCAAGTGAACACGGCTCGTGGGCTCTCGATCGTTCTCGTGCGGGATCGCAACGCGAATAGAAACGCTTTGATTCGATTAAAAGCCTCGGACAAGCAAGAGCCGGTGGGAGTCACGCTCGCTGGGCCGAGCTTGCCAGGATTAGACGGACTCGTCCTTGAACATCTTCACCAATCAAGCCATTATCCCATTTGCACGATGCAAATAAGATGCGCCTTTAACGACTCTCCCCCGCCTCGGGAATTTTCTACTCCGTCGAAGATCGTGAGAATGCACGCTTTCAAGTTCAAGCCACGATTTTCCTTGACTCGTGGAATTACGTAACGAGCCCGATAGGGAAACGTCCATTCACTGTTTCTCGATCGAATTCGTATCTTGATACTTCGATCCTGATCCGTTTCGATCTCGAGATAAAAGCAAGCAAAAAACAAAGCAAGAAATCGGATGAATGAATTCTTTTTCATTGATAAATTGCGTTTTTGACGAGGGAAAGAGCGCGATGTCACGGAAATAGCGATTCGTGTAAAGATGGGTCGTCTTTCGGTTGGACAGAGCACGTTTCCGACGTGTCAGAGAGAAACGAATGTGGGAAACGAATGTGCAAATAAATCGCGAGCCGTGCTCTCTCGTCACGCGACGCGCTGCACGTGGACATGTGCCGTCAACCAAGAGTGTTGACCCCCAACAAAGAGAGACGAGTAACGGACGAGGGACACTCGGTACCCCGGCAACCTCGAGGGCGTGCCACGTATCCACACGTGGGTGCGTCCCGAATGCTTTACCTTTGAAATCTCATGGAATCCTTGAGCAACTGAAAATTCGCAAAGGCGAAAATTCGCGATACACGAAACATTATTCAGGCTTTTTGATTTACGAACAAAGACTTTGGACGTGATTAAAAGTCAGGCTCGTCGAGACCTTGAGCCGCGACTTTTAATTTCCCCGAGCACTCGATCGAAATTCTTGCAATTTTTTCGCTAAACAAGCATGTTCCCGAGCAAGAAACACAGATAGCCAAGATGTTTCGCTTTATCCGAAAGGTCTGAAAAGCAAGCATAACCGCAATGTTGAACAATGCGCTCGGAATCGCGGCCATAAATAACGTATATTCGCCGCTTTATCACTCGGAACGCGATGTTTGAGCGCAGCGCGTGCGTGTTACATTCCTTAAAGGACTGATTACACGAATCGCGGAATTCGAGTAAGAAGCAGCCAACAACGCGGATCTCTCGGCACTTGGCCGCGGTGCGTTCTCGCCCCATAAAGCAGTCGGAATTTATATATCGCGCGACGTCTTTATCGCTCGCGTGGGCCCGCGATTTTCTCGGGCGGCGCGCTTTTGCGCCCGCGAGTGGGCAGAAACCGCGCGTACGAAAGCGTCAGTAGACCTCGGGGGGCTCTAATGAAGCGCGTCCAACCTGTCGCGGTACCCCGCAAAGCTGGCTCGACGCGGCTTCAACGCCTGACGGTAATGTCGACGACGAACTTTTTACCTTGTGAAATTCCGAAATGCCTTCTCGTGACAGGGGGCCATAATTCAAAGCCAGTCGAACTGGTATACCGCGCGTTTTTAAATTCGTACGCGTGCGTATTTTTGTCTCGCTGGAATGCTTTATGAATACGCCATGGAATTTGCTTTGAATTCTTCGAGGCTTAAACTTGCTCGGATTCTAGACGAGTTTTTCGAATATTTCGAATCACCGAGTTTCCGGATTCTTTCCAAGAGAGCTTTGAAAACATCTGATTTTACAGAAAAACTGTCATTTTATCGGAAACAAAAAAGTTGATCGATATTAGAATTTACTATCCGTACTTGATCAGAACTAGTAGTCGATACTAGTTTGTATAGAAAAAGGCTTTTCACCGCAACCCATGAATTATTTCCGAACGAAGTATTCCGAGAAACGCATCAATTTCTTTTTCCGTTCGCGAGCGAGCTGTGTTTCATCATATAAATTTCACACGCAGAAGCTGTTATCTAGATAGCTCATTACGAAACGCTCCCCGGCATTACCGAAATACTTTGGCCAACACTTTAGCGCGCGCGAGTGACTCATCTGCATTAAACGAATGGCACTGTGACACGCGAATGCATCATAAATTAGCATACTCGCTCGTTACAATTAGGCTGCGCCAAGAGAAGAAGTTGTCTCGGCGAGAGCATCGGAGTAATGTTGTGCAAAATCTAATGAGCACATTTCCGCGGTCCATAAATCAATGCGAGCGGGTTTATTGACTCTTGAGAAGCTACCGATTCAAGCGGCGACACCGCAAGATGGAACCCGCGTCATAAGTGCTTATTAAGAGTTTCAGAATTCTATGATTATTATTGTTCTGAATTATTAATTGAACAAAGCACAGAAATCGCGAGCGTTTCAAAGCAATCGCAACACAAAATACATCGCGCACGAAAACAAACAAAGACAAGAAACCAAAATAATCCGGAAACGAACTTCGTATTAACTTTAGTCATTCAAAAAAAGTTTGAAATTCAATTAAGTACCCAACTTTGTAAATAAATATAAATTATAAATTATTCTACCGATTCTTAGACACAAGAAAAACGAAAATAAACTAAAAATCAATCAACTCACCGAACGCCATCCTGACCTCCTCCTCATCGTCACTGTCGATGTGTTTGATCCCGGGGACTTCAAAACTTCTGGCGCCTTTGTTCGCGGCGCACGAGCAAGATTCCCGGCCGCATTCGCAGCCATCCCCGGCGCATTTGCAGCCCAAAAGCGGATCGTCTATATCAATATTCCGGCACGCGGTGCAGGGGAAGGTGAGATCGTCCAGAGAAACCCTCTCGATCTTGCGTTCAACGGTCACGAGAAGAGTCCCGATGTACGCCGGGAGTTCCTCGTCGGTGACTTGATCGGGATGTTTGGGCTCGAGATCTGGGGCTTCGGCGAGCGGCCTCGTCGCCTCGGAGACGAGGCTCTCGAGACGCGCCGGGGTTTTGAGCTCATCGGCCGCGAGGACGCGGCACCTGGTGTCGCAGCGCGTCGCTTCCTTCCACTTTTCCATGGTCCTCGGCGAGGCCACGCTGGTCTTTGGCCGTTCCTCCTCGAGACTAGACTTTTTGCAGCACCGGCTGGTGCTGGTGCTACGTTTCTCTTCCTTCCGCGTTTCCAAGCTCCGCCACTGATCGACGACGCTCGAGGAAGATCGAGACTTTACGACGAAGCGCTTTTGCCGAGAATCCGCGGCTTCGTCCTGACCCGAGTTCCTGGCGCGTTCGAGCCACTCGGAAGAAGATTTACTCCCGTTTTGCTGGGCCTGGGCAGTTTCCTCGCGGGATCTGCGCCGTCGGCGCCACTTGGACGCGCCGGAACTGTCGCTCTGGTTGGTCGACGACGAGGACGGGTCCCGCCAGTCCATCAGCTCGTCCTCCCGGTCGCAACCGAGAAACCCCGGGGCCCGCATGGACGATGCTCGCCACACCAGGGCTACCTGTGTAATGTGGTTCGGCCTGTTTATTACGTTATCCTTATCTTTAATGGAGAGATTATCGAAGGATTCGCTACGTTGTTCAAGAAGCTGCCGCTCTGGATCAAGGGGATTGCGCGTATTTTTATGCCTTCTTCGCGGAATGAAAAGTTACGAGCTCGACTGCCCGCGGGTTTTAGACTTTATCGGCTTTTTTTAAATCGGAATAGATGATTTGTACTTCTACCGAGGCGGTTGGACATAAATTTGTGTTAATATGTTGTACGTACAACGTATTTGCGTGATTTAATTACTTGGGAACGAATGTAGAGGAGAAAATGAAAAATGAATTACTAATTAATGATATTGTCGGATGAAAGAGCACGGTGGTAGAATTTTTGTAACGCGCGTTAATTCAGTTTTCAATATTTCAACTCCAAAGGTTATTGATTTATTACCGTAGCCGTTTTCGTATTCGGCGTTGAGTCATATAAGTGACGGTTGATTAAAAATCCGGTATCAAGTCGCGCACGTGGGAACACATGAATAATACATATTCTCACATCACGTAATAATTGATTCTCTATATCCGTCTATAATTCATTCAAAGCAAATAATAGCGGCGAAAAAAAGCTCGATTTCTTTCCGCAAACGTATAATTATTCGCGGCTGCGCTTTCCTTATAAAGTGCATTTTTCAATCCGAACATTTTACCACTTCTTTTCCTCGCGAACTGTATGTTCTTTGTCTCGTCTCGAGTTGAAAATGACAAAAGAGCGCATAATTTCGCAGTTTAGAGCGTTGCTTTTTTCGCGAAAGAGGATCAAGGCTGCTTGGAACAAACGGACGATTTAATAGAACCGGTTAGTCTCGCGGAACGGTTGGAATCCGTCAATCGATTCTTTGTGCCGGCCGCGGAAGTGACACGGGTGAAGGTTATAATTGACGAAGCGGGGGAAAAAAATGCTCCGGGGCGCGTGTGTGACTCACCTCGACGGTATCCTTCCCGGCACTGTCAGCGGTGTTTACCGTAAGAGTTGCAGTCGCAGTTGCAGCTGCGCTGCGTACGCAGAGGTAACATTCCCCGAGACGTAGGGCCGATGCCTCGAGCTCCCCTAATCGCAGAACCAGACCGCCGCTGCCCAATGTCAGAGGCCAGCCGGCCGGCACGATGAACTCGTTTCCCTGAAACAATTCAACGTTTACATTGCAGAAAAATAAAGCATCGTGACTTTTTTCTAAGGTTTTTAGGTCGGAAAATGTGGCTTTTCCCTTCAAATAACACGAAGAAATCAGGCTTTTGGTTCAGTTTCTTTCAATTTCAGTTTTTTAATTAATTTTCATGCGACACTGGAATAATGACTTGAAATTTCGGAATAAAATTTAAAAAAGAACGAAGGTTTAGCATACTTTTCATGTTTCATTTCGGGCTCTAAAAATTCAAATTCAGGTACAGAATCGAGTTTGAACTTTCCTATCAATCTTCAGCTGATTTCATCACGAAAAAATGCCCTGATTTTTCCAGATTGATTAAAGCGGAAGGAAAATCACGTCTCCGGGGCATCGAAAAGTACTTGTAAATGTCCTGTTATTGAATAAACTCGTAGCTATCGAAAAATGGCCTATAATGACCAAACTGGTTGGTGGCCATAAAATGGCACGTTTATCAGAGCCATCAAACAGGCACTTTTTTCCGGCCCCGAAGTACATGAATATAATCATTTATAAAATTAATGCCGTGTACGAGATTTGTTTACATTTACAGGGAAAATTACAGGCTCGTAAATAATGATGTTTGGATGAAATAAACGCGTAGACTGTGGAACGTTGACGGTCCGGAATGCAGTTAGTATTTTATCAGATCCAAATTGCGTCGCGCATGCAAAATGAGAGCTAAGAAGACGGAATGCAGCGGTCGCAATGGTCGAATGAATTTCGTAACTCGCATTTCGATAATTACTCCTCCTACGAAATCACGAGCAATCATGCGAAAACGGCGGAATAATGAAAGCACATTAAATGCTACGAATGCAACGAATTTTCACGAAGCCGATCTCAAGTACCTAATGAAGTTCCGTAACGAATAAAGTTGGGTAATGAATAACCGAGCCATTGAGCCGATTGATTTCGTCATTTTAATGCCGGTCAAGTGTCGCATTAAAGAACCGCCGGCTTTTTCCGAACGATGTCGTAAATTCCGCGCAACGAGCGACATTCTACACGCACTCCATGACAATGAGCGTGACATTAGTAGCTCCGGCGGCGCGATTCATTAATAATATCAATCTCCGGTTATAAATTAATCTCGCGTGTACCGCGGTAAAATCAATCACGCGATTTTTCGCGTTATCGAATCAACAATTAATCAGGAAACACGGAACGTCACAATCAATTATGACTTTTTCAAAGGCACGTGGAAAAAGGAAAAAGTCCGAGTCCGAGCGATTGTTTCGCACGGTCTTTGTGGCTTTTCGTCATCGCACATACACTTACGCCCACCGCGCATGAGCAATTAGGCATTGCGCTCTGGGTTGCTAAAGCGCGCGTGCACGCCTCTCCCACGTACGAGATAAGTAATTAGACGGTCGTTCAAAATGACATTATAATTATTGCCGTCGACGATTTCAACTCACGCGCGAAACTCGCTGCAATTAACTTCTCGCCGCGGCTTCTGAACAAATTGATTCCGTCGTTTTATTTACGATTTCGTTGACTAATTGTTTTCCCCGGCGGAATGAACACGTTCGCGTTCATTTCGTACTCGTACGTGTCCGTTGTAATGCGTTTGTTTCCATTACATTCGAATAACGCAACTTTGAAAGCAACGTTGTTTCCAACGAATAAACCTGACCCCGTTTCGCGATAAAATATGGCTAATAAATCCTCGAGTTTGATATTTTTTTTTTTCCGCATTTATCGGTCAATTCGAGAAGAGAATCGAGGCTTTCATCGACACGGAAGGTTTATCGAAAAGTGGCGAGTTCAGTGGCAAAAACAAAAGTGTTTTTCTCGCCGCGTTCACGATGGGCCAGATAAGACGTGCCTTCTCGTCACCAGATGCCTCATTAGCGTCAAACGGTGTTGTCGGCTTGATACCCGAGCCATAAGCGCGACGTCCTTTCACCGCAATGATTTATTGAAATAACCAGTATGGTATGAATTTCATAACCGCACCCAAGATCCTCCATTTCGATGGGTTTTGTGTTTTCCTATCGCACATCATCCTTTTCTTTTCGCTTTTTTTCTTTTGATCCTACGTACGGCTTTTGCGCAGGGGAAAGGAGCAACGACGCGCCCCGATCGTAACGATAAAAAATTAATTACGAATAATAAGAGATGAGGATAATGGACAGTTAAAGTCAATCACGGAGTCGATACGAGATAAAGAGCGGACGGTGACGCGTTGCAAAAAAAGGGAAAAATGAAAGTCGAGGACGATTGAAAGCACCGGCGAGATCGATTACTCGTTACATGTACCTCGCTCCGGATACAATGCGTTTGCTGTACGACGAGTTCTTTGAGTGCGGCGCGTACATCGCGAGGGAGGCTGCTCCCCGGAGCCAATATCTTGTGAGAAAGTACCCGCATCGCTGGATCGCGATCGGCGCCTCCGCACAAAGAGGCTCTCGCGCGAATTCCGGATCGTTTGGCAAAAAGGGCACACGGCCGATGCTTGACCGGGACTTTAATCGTCGTTGCAGGCAACGACGATCGAATTAATCACCAAGACTTTGAGTGCTTCCAGATGTCGTCGCCCCACTTGCACGAGCTCTGGAGTTTTGGACTTGATCGTACCGTAAAATGAGCCAACCGAAGTTGATTACTTTTCCTAGCTATTCATTTATGACTCAATGGAACTAGAAAATTATCCGTTTTTCGAAAGTGCGAAAATTGCATTTTTTATCAACTCGACTGATCTATAGATATGAAATACCTTGGATTTTGATCATTTTGTATCCGGAATGTTTGGCAATCATTGAATAATAAGATACATGAACAATGACCTTTTTTTTCGGTCCAACCTTCGAGTAGAAAAAAGTTAATAACTTTTAAGTCCAATTAGTTACATTTAAAAAGTAACCTACTCAATCTTGCTTTGGTCACTTTCTAATTTGAATCACGTGTCGAAAATCGCCTTGTGCACGGTACAGAAACAGCTGGACATTTCAAGTTCAAATTACTGTTTGATCTCATGCCAAAAAATGTTATTTCATTTAAATTACATACTTCAATTTATTAAATTACAGTCTTTTTCATTTTCCAGACAGTTTGTTTAAAAAAGTGATATCTCGTGAAATATAATTATTTATTTTAAACCAACAACTTATTTAATCGAAGATACAACATGCGTTCTATAAATTCCGAATCATATCAATTTTGAAAAATAATTTCCAAATTACCCTTATGTTCCGATAAAGACGTGTAAAATCCTCGGGAAAATGATCGCGAATTCTATCGAAACGGCGTTCGTACTCGTTTGAATCGCAATTAACAAGCGCGCGTATCGCGAGCGCCGTTCGTTTCCTCGGAGCAACAAAGTATCCGATTGTAATTCGAGCTTTTCGCGATAACGGAAAACAGAAAGAAGGCTATCGGCTTATCGTGAGAATGCGGCAGGAAGTGGCGCGGAGGAGGTGGGCCTCTCGTGTTGTACACACGCGAGGATGCATAGTTTACGCCTCGATGGAAACGCGGCGTGAACAGCCGTGAAGCCAGGAGAGCTTCCTACGCGAGTCGCGAGCGGCCAAGAGAGCGAGCCGCTCGTTTAAAATGCAGATTAGACACCGAGTCGTCTTTACGGACTCGCCGCCGTCAAGTCCGCGAGGCGATGAGGGCCGCACAATGGGAAACGGTAAACGAAACGAGAAAAGTTTTCGCCGCCCGTTTCTGTTGATCCTTTTTAGCGGGGATGACGCAAGGGACACGCGTTTCCGCTTACGCGGTGAGGTCGGTGTCACCGCTCGTTAATTAACGCGCGCTACTTACACCAAATGCGGCAACTCCCGAGTGGACGTTAAACATTTTCAAAGCCTTTTCATTATCCTTGCGTCATTTTTAGCCGAGCCGTTAGAATTAATGGGAGAACGGGATGATACATTTGGGTTGTTCTCATTAGACGCGTATTTCCAGCGGAGGGTCACGGCGCCATTGCAACTTTTCGCTTCCTAGAAAGCGCCGAAGCGTCGTAATTGAAAAAACAAAAAACAATGGACATTTTATTTCTTCATCGGAGGTAAAAATATGTTCATTCCGAGTCGCTGTGTTTTATAAAAGTCATTATTTTTCTTGAAAGAGCAGTGATTCACACGCTACGATGCCGTAGAAAATTGGCTAGCATTCACTTGTATGCTCCTTCGATACGAGTTTTCTGAGGAAATTGTGTGTTGTACAATGGCCAAAAGGGGAAGGTGCTACTTAACTTCCAACAAAACATAGCCACTTGTATTGTCTAAATAAAAATTCTATTATGCCGAAGATGATGGCGAATAAATAATAGCCGTCCTTCGTCTTTTTTTTCATTCGTTAAAAACCAGTCCTTCCGAGGGAAATTGCAGGATGCTTTTTTTGGATTGCGAATCATTTCGAATTTTTGTAAATCTTTGTCTCTTGATTAAATGTCCATTCCCACGTGTACGGGCAGGGTTAATACCAAGGTCTCGCAGTGGTCTCTTCGCCCGCGGCTAATGACAATGGCAAGGATCGAGAGACAAGCTTATAAACCGGCTTTTACACGAGCGCCACTTCCATGCGACGCGCATGGCGGAAGTGCGGGTGCCAAGTGCGCGCCGAGCGAGGTTATAAGGTGGCGCTGGCTCGGGAGCTTCCTTCGCGAACCTCGAGTCAACACGGGGAGCGAGTATCTATATCCGGAAAATCAAGTTTGCACCGGAATTTCAGCATTATCAATTTACCGGCAGAAACCCGACTCCGTGTCCCTACTTTGCTGTCCGAGATCGACTCCCGATTCAACAAACAATTACAGTCAGACTAAATTTGTGATAACGTGTAATTAATGCACAATTACACGTTGTTTCAATCACTAATCATGCTCAAGCCGATAAAACAATCCAAACATTTGGTTTGAATTCCGAATCATCGCAGTATAATTCTTCCGAAACGCTGCAAACATTAATCAAACAATGTAATTTATACAAGTCAAAACTTGGACGATAAGGGAAGAAGATGACATCTCTGTGACTCCGAATAAAAGTTCTTGTTAATCGTCGCGAGCGATCGTCGGCGCACACGCGAATATGAAACGGGACTCGGACTTATTATAACTCCCGCGGTGGCAACGCGCAGTCTTATAAGATCGTAATTCATGAGCTTAGCCAGAGCGCGCGTATCGGTTATAAGCCAGTCGGCCGAGTGCAAGGGGACGTTGTGGCGCGGGCGCAACGAGCTACGTTGGCATCTCTCGTGCCCCGGCACAGATGCCGCGATAATGAATTGCATTGCCGCCTTAAAGGAGGCCTCCTCTTAACTTTTTGCATAAGATTCCCTTGCCGACGCTTGTAAACCTCCGCGCTTGAGGAGGAAATGAACAGATCCCGGATGACTATTAAAAATACTCTCCCATCTTTCAACTTTATTCCTCTCATCCACGAGTTCCGGGCCTGATAAATCTTGCGAAATTGTTTTAAAGAGTGAATTGAACGAGAAATTGGATTTTTGAAACATGTTTATGAATATTTATCTGCATGGAATGTATCAAGGTCGATAATTGCGACTCCGAAGCTTCATTTTTGTTGTTTCGCTGAATGTTCTCTTGCTCAAGGAGCGAGGCATTATCAGATGTGACATTTCATGAAAATATGACGGGGATTGTTATTTATTTAAGCGCCACTTCCCGACGCGGCGGTTAACGCGGAATAATCGCCGTTCTCACGACGTTAATTGTCGCGATTGTTATCCGCGCGACTCGGGGTCCTGCCGATGCGGCGCGAGAAATATCGCGGCACAATTTATGGCCGACTATTATCGAGTCTCCTTTTTCCTCCCCTTTGTCCTTCGCGAATAAATGGAGTTTTACATTTTTCGAATTAACACCTACAATTTTCCATACGTAGAATGTAAATAAGCGAGATAAGATCCCGTCCTGGAATAATTAATTCCGCACTCGTTTGGAATCGGTTGCATTGATTCCGAGGATATCATTTTGCATTCCGTTCGGTTATCTTTTTGACTCGTTTTTGCGTTTTGCAGAGCTGCCGTTTAATGGGGAAATACGCTGGGTTTGGAATAGCTAAATATAGCGAGCTAATAAAAGTGGTTGGCTTAATTAGTCAACAGTTCTGTCAGAAGCCGATAGTTTCTTAATGAACAACTCTCCCCTAGCTGAACGCATCCTGCCTCTGATTGGACAACCGGTCTCCTTCAGCAGCAGCCACTGTGACAAGTTCATGAACCATAAATGAAACTAGCAGTCTTCATTTAACGGTGAAATTAAATACGTCGAAAATAATTAATTTCCGTGTAAAAATAACAGAATAGAAATTTATTCAATGGACATTCGGAAAAACTCCATTGCAATGTATTATTTATAACTTCACGTTACAAAAATGATACCTTTGAGAAAACAAAGATAAAAGAGCCACAATTATTTGCTTACTTTGTCCAATCTAAAATTACTGTAATTTTTTTAACTCGATGAAAACTGCGAGTTTGCAGAAGAAAAAATGCAAATTTATTCACTAATTTACATTCAGTTTCGCTATTTTGCAGCGTTTTTTTATGCATCGGAGTAATTTTGCGGAAATTCTACATTCTCATTTCCGTTCGCGATTGCTCATTCATTATTTAGTGGTCTTTCATTAAAGATCGAAAAAATGAGTGAAAAAAAGTATTTGCGGAAAATTTGAAATGATCAAAAAGTGAAGGAAATTCGAATTTCCGCTTCTCTTTAAACATTAAATATCACAGTACTCGATAAAAAATTGTACGTTATAAACTGGCTAAACATCCATTAAACATGGCAACTTTTCCTCGAAACGAAGTACGAAGTCACAGCGAATTTCTCTTTGCGTAACGGCGAAATTTCGTTGTTACGCGCAACTCAAAAATAATGGCCGAAATTAAAAAGTTTCCAGCTCGGGTTGATGATGTACGACTGTAATCATCAAAGGTGGATTCGTTTTCTCTGAGAACGACCGTAATTTTACGACTCGCGCATGAATTTGATCATTGGTTTAATAAACGACGAGCGGGGCCGTTTGCGGAGCGGCGACGACAGGAAAATGGCCTAGATGAATGCTTGGATAGCACCTAATGCCGGTACGGAGTTGCCCCGGAGGCCAGATTTTCTCCGCGTATTATCGTTTACTCCGACTATCTTTTCTCATTCCACGCTTGCTCAGCATGTAAAAACGAATATTTTGATGCAGAGATGGAGGGAATGTGTGCCGCGTAAACAGCGGCTCTCAAATTTCTTACCACCCAACAGGTGCCATAAATTACGTCTCATGAATATATTCAATTTGCAGTCAATTTGAATAGCTAAATCTCGTAAATCAATAATTATTTCATAGTCGTAATCTTGATGAATGCGTTCTTGCACATTGTTCGGAAATTACATCTACCGCCGCGGAATCAATTATCGTGACGTGCAATTTCACTTTTTTCCCTTCCAAACTGTTACAGATCCTTAAACTATTTAAGTACTTCCTTTTATGCAACGTTCATTTTGGAAAAAAAGCCCGCAATGTAGAAATCAATATCACGCTCTATCATTTGAGAATGCAATTTATTGTTGGGAACAAATTCTTGTGCACTGGTATAATCACACATGATTATACGAGATCGCGTATCAATTCCCCTTAAGAGGAATCCGTAAACTCCTTTTTACCGATCAAGTTTCAAAAACGCCATTTCATTTCTTCAAAATAAAATAGCGTCAAAATAAAATGGCGTTTTTAAAACTTGGTCGGTAAAAAAGAGTTCACGGATTCCTCTCAAGCTTTTCTTATCAGGACCGGGATAAGCTCAAATACCGAAACGACGTTATTAATCGGAGCCGAGTAAAACGTCGAATGAATGGCTGTAAAGTTCTGTCGGGACATTAATAATGTCGTTAGATTGGCGACGATCGAAAGACTCGGCAATTTCGTTCGAGCGCAGATACTCGCTTATTTAGCGTAAGCAAATGACGCTTGACGTCGCGATGGCTCGTTCCCTTTTTTTCTCTCCAAGTGCACGCACGCACCTCGACTATGCAGTCATTACCGATACTCGCCTTTTTTCCGCGACTGGGTTGCCTATTGCGTGCCGGCAATCGGCAACTGCGCTACTGGGATGCGCGGCCGTGCACACGAATAGCGCTCGAGTTCGCGCGAGATGATTATGCAGAGCCTCCGTTGCACGGTGCACACGATCGCACTCTCTCCCTCTTTATCCCTCGCGTGTGTCGTGTTCCGGGTTTGATTGTCCGTTTAGCCCGATCGGGCTCGCTCTCATCGCAGGTACATACGACGTACAAACTCGCCAGACTATCCGGGAATGTTGACGCTGATAAGGAGCTACCGACTTTTTAAACCCGACTTCAGCCTCGGAGCTCACGAGATTTGCACAGGAATTTGTTACCGTGGCTCGAGCTTCTTCATTTTTCGGGTGATTGAAAAATAAAACCGCAAGGTGCGGCTTTCTTTCGCATTAAAATTCATTAAGAGCGATGTAATTGGCCCGAAAAATGTGTACCGAAATATTAAATCGACGCAGCGTGCTCGGTGGCCTGAATTGCTCGTAACAACTCGTGCACGCCTTCCTTTTTTTCCACCGGAATAACGTTTTAACAACGCGATAAAGTTCATTTAGAAAACTATGAAACCCAATCACAAATTGAAGCGATTCCGCGGTGAACGTGATTGTAGTTTCAATTACGTTCCCTCGTAATCGTTTCGAGAAACGAATTCAAGCATTTTTCGAGCGCTCGGGAAAACTTGTTAATAAACGTCGCGCGTTGAGACTCGTTTCGCACAAAAGAGACTTTGGCGTCGTTTCTATCTCCTGGAATGACTTGTATTTAATGGACAATGGAGCTTATTGGCCGGGCCTATACGTCAGGGCTTATGTCCATTCCATCGGCTGAATTCCAATGGCAAACGCGTTTAAGTAACTCTTCGGGCCATCATCGCGCGCGGCTCTAGGCACGAGTTACGTCGTTCTGCGACCCGGCATTCGAGAACTCTCGTTATCATGCTCGTGCTATTTGTTATTAAATACGTACTGCTGGCAAGAATTAAACTTCAGGGTGGCGGTCGTTCGAATATCCGCCGTGGCGTTGAAAGCAGTTCCATTATTCATCGGTTTAAAATGTCTCGGAGAATGCGAAATTAACGGATAGAATCACTAATTCGACAAAAATATTTGAAAGTCCTGTCGGATTATGAAACTGGATTTCACGACATTTTACCGCGTTTTCATTGAAATGATATACATTTATTCGTATTAAAGTGTATGGTGTTTGAATGACGCTCTTTTTGGCCCACGGAAATCATCTTTGTATCGCGTTTTATTATTTGCTTCGACCCGTATGGTGATCTGTCCGGTTTTTAATTATTTCGCTCCACGAATAGTCCATAATCATGGTGTTTTGGGTAAAAATTTCATGTGCGAGAAACACGTGTCACCTGGAAACGTCACGTCCAACAGTCGGCATTTTTTTACATCGCATTGCGAGGAGCATGGTATTATTAACGCTGCATGCAGCTGCCATTCTTGCTCGATATCACGATAGTATGAAGACTGTATTTTATGATCTTTAAGGATGTAAATCCACTCGGCTAATACCCAAGTTACTTCCTTGACGAGGCTTCGCCAGGCACAAACGAGCGCGCGCGATCTTCTAAACGTGAGAAAGCGCATAAATCAACAAACAAATAACTCCGCGCTTTAATTCGCGATTCATTGTATATAATGCCGCGCGTCACGTCGAAGAATGAGACAGAAATATTTCGCCGCGAGATTTATAGCGCGGAATTTCATGTATTCGCCGATTTCCATCGCGACATTTTCTACCGGAGAAATCATATTTATCGTTTTTGTCTTTGATAATCGCTTTTTTGCGTGTCGCCAAGTGGCTGTATGCATATTCATACCTGTACTTTTACCGACGCGACACGACTTTCGTAAGAAGCTTGATTTTAATGACCGGTTTGATTGATTTCGAAACGATGACAAAAGCCGAAAAATGTCGTTCCCGAAGAGGAAATTGGAGAAATTCGGGATTAAACAAGAGTGATCGATGTAATGTTTTGAAATATTTCACTTTAATCCGGCAGTAATGATAAAAAAAGGCGAAAGAATGAGATGTTTGGGAAAGTGTTTTAAAATCGAAAGAGGTGGCCTGCCATCGAATGATTTCGCTCGCGATCGGTCGCGTGGGAACGAAACGTGCTCCAGTCCTGTGCTAAATTGAATGGTGCCGAGCGGTATAAACGACCGTTAAGCAGGCAATCTTTGGAAATATGATCGCAAAAATGGCCCCGATAACGAATGTAAGGCGACGAGCTGCTACGGATTCAACGAAAACAGACAAAAAACATCGTCATCTCGAGCATCTGTTCGTTTTTCACTTTTTAAAACTTATCCTTTCAAACGTTTTTCGGCGACATAATAAAATGTGCCAGTACGTAATGTTTCCAGAATAATGAGTAGTAGAAATGCTCAACCGGGTATGAAATCCTGTTTCAACAAGCGATCAAACAAGCAACAAAACCCCTCGTTCGAATCGGGAAAAACGATGTCCGTTTGAACGGTACAACATTCTTAAGAATCTTCCGCTTCGTTCGGGCCCGAACCATTAAAGAAAATTACGAAAGACCACACGTGGGGCAACGGTGCATGAACGAGTGTACACAATCAAAGAAATATATACGACCGCGGTGCGAGGATTAACCTCGCGGAGCATTGAATCCCTCGTTTGGGATGAAAAGAATCGGTGTTTGTCCGAACGCTCCTCAGTCGGAGATCGAGTCTTACACGTGGGTGGCTGTGCCACAAGAACCGGAAGGATCTCACGAGGTTAAGGATTCGAAGGCTCATGCAACGCGAACGTCGCACTTCCTAACGGGGTATCCTTTGCCTCGGAGACGTCGCTGGCTTTCCGTTGTTAAAACCCGATCGCTGGCGGAATTTATGCGCCCTCGTTAATAATAACGGCATTTTTTCAGCCGCGAGATACGCCTGGTCTTCGCTGGCTCGGCCTTTTTTTAAATAGTGCGCGTTGACTTTCGAAAACGCATTTTCGAGTCCGACGTTTCCTTTTAAACGCTTCTTTGTACCGTGCATAGTTGACGGAGGCGAACGAGTCTTTCGTGTACGGTGGAAGCGCGAGAGGATTGTCCGGAGCAGGCCACGTTTTACCCGGTTAGGAAAGACCGTAATTTGCCTGCAGATAAAAAGCGGCGGTCGTGACTTTGCGGCCACGCGACGATCCCTCGCGAATATGGCATGCATACGTACGTACGCATGTGAAAGCAATGACCGGTTCGGATCACTGATTAATCGCTTCTCGCGAAAACACAATTTACTCGGCTGCGAGAGATTTCTCTTCTGTCCCTGCCTCACCTCAAATCAGCATC
The DNA here is from genome assembly GCA_022816865.1 of Zelostemma sp. ZL-2020. Lineage (NCBI taxonomy): Eukaryota > Metazoa > Arthropoda > Insecta > Hymenoptera > Platygastridae > Zelostemma > Zelostemma sp. ZL-2020. The sequence continues at coordinate 13,410 of JABFQM010000158.1, read as the reverse complement.
TGTCATTCTTATGACGGAAACTTGCGGAATATTTTAGCGGGAAGCATTTTTCGTCCTTTCGTTTAACAAACAATTACGCGAAGTCGCGAACGCGCGAATCCAGCAATGGAATCATTGAAAAAGCGAGAGCTGAAAAGTCCCGGGTGGTTATTAAAACGGACAGAAACAACTTAATGCAAGGCTCCGTCTTCTCTGAAATTCCAGCGTCTTTTAACGTTTGCCCTGCCGGTATTTATTGTAGAATTAGTAATGATTATTTCAGGTCGTTGGCTTGAGTTTGTCGCGTTTGCACAGTTCTGCTTATTGACAATATAATATATAATGTTCGGTTGCAGGCTGCAAAAGCGTATATAGGAGGTGTAATTGCCTGCGCATTGCATTAGCGCTTTCGACTATGCTGGCTATTCTCTATACGCCTCGTTCCATGGAAGCCACTCCCGTTATGAAAATCATTGCAACTCCATGACTTTTAAAGCACTAAATTACTTCCTGCATTGTATGCTTCATCTATTCATTCAATTTTCAAATCCTCAATGAAAATACGTTTCTTCGTAAAGTCGTATCGACGCGATGAACAATGAAAGTGCGCGATATTTTATTTTCCTTTTTTTTTGCGCATGCTGTTGTTTCAGTGCTCATAATTTTTAAATTGTCTGATGGAAAATTATCGAAAAATTAAACGCTGTTAACGGAGCCTTTTGTTGGTTTTTTATCGATGAAAAAAATGTTCAAGTGTTGCATTTTAAGTACCGGAACAATTTGTTTCATGGATTTTGAGGAGAAATGACACGACACGTAATTATTTTGTAAAGCAGCGGATTTTCTCGTCGAAAAGTGAATCTTGATCGTGCTATTAGAATCGCATTAAGCCAGCCTTGAAATTGGACCGAAGCGTCTACCAATGCAATGAATCACGCAAACTGACCTCGAAGGTTAATGGCCGAAACGATTTCTCAATAATTGTTTCTGCTTGATTCGCGGCCGCTTGGAAGCACGTCATTTTCTTTTGCCATCGCGATAACCGCGGATGTGCATTTACATCCCAATGATCCTACTTTCCCGCCCCCTTTCACATCGCCTCCGAATGTAATTGCGACAATTGCGACGGATTCAGCTGTGAAAAAAACTTGGAAACTTTTTCCGACTTTTCGGCCGCGAATAATTAAAAATCAGGCGTTACCAAATATTAACAATAATTTTTTCAAACCATCGATTCAATATTGAATCACAAGATAATATTGGAATGACTTATAAATTGGAAAAATTGAATCAATTTCAGTAACGAGTTGATCTTGTTTTGTTGATAAAATAAAATTCAAAAAAGCATTAGAAAAATTCGAAATAAAACTTCAAGCACTTCGTTAAAACCGAATAAATTTTCAGATAATAAAAAATCACAACTAAACATTGCCATCCGCGCAAAAAGACGTGACTAAAAAAGTTTTTCGACTTTTCTTCATTTTCCACGTTTCCCAGTTTACAAAGCAACCTCGCGGTTGACAGTTTGAGTCTCGATGAATAAAAACGGTCGTTTTCAAACGGCGATCATAAAATTTAACAAGGCGATAAATTTCTCCGTGCAAACAAACGCCACGAAGAAAAGCGAAATTGAATGAAGGTCGCGAAGGGAAAAAATGTCGAAACAGATGTCAAAGTCTCATTAGAGCTGCTAATAAGATTCGCGCGTTTAACGGCGGGGCGTTGATCACCGTCCGAGCGTGTAATTAGGCTTTTTTAAGCGGCAAAAGGAAGGAAAGGAACAGCGCTATCTTGGCTATGAGGGATCGCGATCGGTATATTACCGGTCCAGCGTGTACCTACGCCGCCGATGTAAAGTGTACTCGGCATTTACATAAATCACCCATTGACACTGGCACGATGTTCTGCATGGGCTACCTATCCGGACGCGTCTCGATTAATTATGCGATTATGCCCGGGGATTATGCCGCATTAACATGTACACTTGCCTATGAAGCTGTATCTATCCGGCGAGTTTTTGAGCCGCGCTATCATAAATGCGTATTCGTTTCTAGATTACGATTACCATTGACGCGTGCGATTAATGCCCGATTTGATCACGGCTTTATTACAATTTAGTTTCTTGCTCGTTAAGTTTTCTCATTACATTCATGATGGAATATCATTAACTCCGTATTTACCATTATCATTTTTTCGCTAAACGAATGGGCCTTTTTTCTACGCAAAGTTGAATGTCACAGGCGACTTTTATTTTACGATAAATGGAAAATCGAATTAGTTGGCACTTTGCCACGGATAAACTTGGCGAACGATTAATTTCAATTAACGAGAATCGATAACCCGGAAAGCGCATTAATAATTTCAAGATATTAGTGGCGTCGCATGTTTCGTTTTCGATAAAATCTATCAAATCTCGTTGATTAATTTAATTACCGATAATTTATGGTCCCCGTTCCGGTATCGAGAAACGTCAATGAAATTTATAAATTTAATTGGATAAGTGGAAACATTTCCTCGTGCCATATTTAGTATCTCCCGTTCTATTTTATTTGCTAAACTAAAGTGAAAAATGTACATCTTAAATGAACTTAATATAGAGCTAAGACTTTGAGAGTTACGAAATAGCTCGAGCACGCGTAATATAATATAGGGAATCCGCGTAAAGCAACAGCCGTATGTTCTACAATTTGTTCGCAAATCCGTGCGGCGCGGTTGCATAAATAGTACTGTGATACGCGTGGGTACTTCATCGACTTCTTAGCCAGGCGCATCGCGATTATCCGCTTGATTAGTCGAGGAGGTAGTCGCGCTGGCAGAAACTCGTTTATACGACAGGTAATAACTGCATATCGTGCTTAAATACAGATAAAATCCGATCGTAACATTACACGTTATAAATCGATTTGAAAAAAGTCCGGTAAATTACGAAGAGATAACAGGGGATTAAAGCCTCGGATGTAAATGTCCGTATACCGTATGACGTTGTACGGGGCCGTTTCTGACGTCCAAATGCCGTGCTTAATCTCGGGCTCGTCATTAACCGCGACGACTTTTCTTTTTTTTCCCATTCCCACGAATTCATCAGTCTTTCGCAAGCGAGCCCTTTTCAATCCCCGGAAGATTTATCGCCCGGTAAATATTGATTCGAAAAATCGCTATTAAGTTTATTATTCAAGTGATTTTTCGAAACGTCGCCAATATTTTATGCGCTTGTAAATATCAGCCAGCTGGCGACCGTTGCAATGAAACTTCAAAGAGGCCCGTAGGACAAACACTGAAATATCACAGGCGTTGCAGGACGTCGAGCTTGAGGAGTTTATTCATAAAGCATGAGCTCGGGAATCGTCAAAGGGGCAACTACGCCATTGGAGCTATAATTATATCGCGAGGAAATTGCGGTAAAAATAAAATCAGATATCGAATGTAGTGGAAAGCTACTTGTTAAGCAATTAGACTCGCTGGGAATTACTTGTACTTAGTAATTGATATTACGCTTCTGGGACGAAGAAAGAAAAGCCTCGAGAGTCCTTGAAATGAAAAGTGTTTCTCATATTGAACTGTCAACGTTCGCGATCGGTAATTTGCCATTTGTTATTTGTCAATTGTCAGTTATCGCGCGATGATAATAATCGCTTTATTTCCATCTGATAAAGTCCATTAATCAACGACCAATCACAAACTGACAACTGTCGAATTTCCTGAAAAGTTCCTCCGCAAACAAGGATCGTTTGTCACTGTTTATCTCCAACTTGTTGCCCACTAATCATCATCTGTCAACTGTCAATTATCAGTCATGCACTACCATTTATCACTATTCCTCGGCTGTCCATTTTCAACTTTCTATTGTGTTTTTCATATTAACTATTCATGTTTTCTAAGCGAGTTTATTTGCAATGTTTCACTCACGTTTTTCACGGTAAAAATTAAAGTGCCTTTTCTCTAACGTTAATGAATGAATGAAGAATGTGTGGTTTTATGGATTTTGCGTAATAGCGAATTAACATACGCGTGTAATAATATGATATTTAATGATTATTGCATGAATATAAATGGGAGAAAAATCAAGTTTAACATCCAGGTCTGTTATCCCGTGCACTGCCATAGTGTACCTCACAGATTTATCATCGCCCTCGGGCCCTGGACTCCCGGTTGAGAGACCGCATTCAATTGCAGTTACCGGCTTTATGCGTCTCGAGTTTAATACCAAACGATCGTTCTTTATCTCTTAACTTCGCGCTATTATTTTTCGCGCTAAATTCCAGAGCGCTTTTAACTCGTGTTTGCAACACCATTTGCGAAAATAAGTGTCAATTTGTTTCTTTACAGTAAGGAATGGCGATACATTTTTTTTAAATCTAAGAATAGTCATGAATCTCATTGTTAAAGTCGTTCGGTCACCAAATGCAAGAGTAAATTGCGATTAAATATTTATAATGTAAAATAATTAATTTTATTTAAATGCCAGCATAATTTATTGAACAATGTCTTCTTTTTCACGAAAACAAACACGCGAGGGAAAAAATTATACAAAAATGCTCGAGGCGAAAAATTGAAAATTGTTACAGTTTCTTCCGGTGGAAATTTTTAATTTCTTAACTCATTTGCATGTTTGACCATTTATATCATTCATAGAATAATTTGCAACAATTTTACAGTAGCACTTTGAAAAAATATTTATTCACAAAAAAAATACATGCATTTGTTTAATAAGTCGATCAGAAATTCTTTGCTTTTTTGAAAATAAAGATTTTTTTAAAGCGCCACGGTAAAGTTATTACAAATTGCCCTGTGAACAATATAAATGGCCAAACATACAAATTAGCTGAGAAATAAACATTTTTTACCGGAAAAAACAAAAAACTCTTCATTTTTCATTACATTTTTTTTCTTGTTTAATAAATTACGCTGCATAATAAATATTTTTGTCAATTCGAAAACATATTAATTAATAAAAATGGTAATTCATTCATCAAACAAACTTCTATTTCCATTTTGATAAATAATTGCTCAACTCCCAAGTTTCCCCAACGCTTTTCACAGGACTCGAGGATTATTTTCAAAAAGTCTAGGTCAAGTGTATTCCAAGATGCTGAATCGTTCGCTACGTAAATGGAATAAAATGATGGTTTCGCATGGGAAGTTTCGTTCGGCTGAAAGTTATATCGTTCCGCACCTGAATGCGCGTAGTTCGTCGACTCGCAGGTGCAGGGGAGGTTCGCTCGACTGCTCGGCCGAGACGATAAAGCGAACCCGTATACACTATTACACTGCCTCTTTGTCTTCCGTAGTCGGGTTTGTCCTCGGGTGTGAACTTTGAACCGCGAGCGCGGTACAACGATAGGGAAGTAACTGTACTCGCGAGCGGGCGTTTTTCACTCTTGTGTGCTTCTCGAGCCTGAATTATACATGACATCCTGTCGATTAAGGAGTCATTCGGCTATGATACGCGTCGCTGACATTTCAAACATTCCATTTACATGCTTCCATTGAAACATTCACCGCAACGTTTCAACTCCAGTTTTTACGGCGATCAAAGTCACCGAAAACTGTCAATTTTACTATTAATTTACGCAAAGTAAATGCACCAATGATGAATTATAAATTTTCAGCTTTTTAATGAAGCGTCTCAAATTTTTTCTAAAATTAAAAACATTCGTTCCGGCATTGCTACGCGTTCCGAAATCGGTAAATTTACCTTATTTGCGTTATTCGTTCGGGTCACGACCGAGGCGATTATTTTTTCCGATAAAACGCAGTCGAATGTCTTTCGAGAAAGCGGTTATTAAAATGATTTCAAAGGTTTGATGAATGACCGAGACAAGGAGATTGGCGTGTTGCGAGGACGCGTGTGAGTAATTCGATCGACCCGACCCCGGACTCCAGCGATCCATGGATGCCATTTCGAAAATGCGAGGTTACCCCGCGACCGCTCGTGAAATGTTAATCGCAACCGTGGAAACCTGCCATTAGTCGTTACCGGCGCGAGAGTCATAAGCTAATAAGTTCGCATTTCTTCGTGCCGCAAGCGTGATCCGTGGGGAACGGATGGAAAGTACGACCGGTCGATCGATAAGAAGAATGGAAAGAACGCTTTTTTCACCTCGGATAATCAAACAATGCGCTCGTCCTTGTACTTTCGCCGTCGTCTCTAAACGGTCTAGAAATCGTCCGAATCATCCCCCATGTACAATCACAATTACTCGATTTTTCGCGGATAAAATTTATCGTTTAAAAAACTTGGACAAATGGACACTCGAGCTGTAAATCGTAATAAACGTTAAAGGAATGAAAGTAGCGAGAGATGGAAGATACGAAACGCCAGGTACGATTGTATTCGATCTGTCGATCTGTTGGAGTATCTTACTCGTCTGCGGGGTATCGTCGATCGGCATGGATTATCGGTCCAGGGAAAACGTGATTTATTAAGCATGGACCTCGCGAGGTTGGTCCCACGTGCTCGTTACCCTTATCGGCGGAAGGGTATCGGCTCTTCCACGTGACGGACATGACTTCCTGCTTTTTATTCATCCCGAAAAACGTACGATAAATAAAAACCAAAGAAAAAAAAACCTGCAAATTGTACTCTACCGAAATGTGAAAATTAAGTATAAGGAAAACTACCACTCTTTGACATTTCAATTCGAATGTGAAATGTCAAAACAAATTCGCGTGTAAATAGTTACGAAGGATCTCGAAGCGATTCCCCTAGCAATGAATAATCTTCGACAAAAACGTATCCCGTTGTCGGATAAAAGGCGGAAGACGCAGCGAAGGGAATACGATCGTACGGCGCCATTCGAGTACTCATTCCAGAGATTAGCGGTCGTCGTATCTCGTTACCCGAAGCGGTACTCGAACGACGGCGACGACGATGCTCGCGTGAATTCGCGCGTTCACGCGAGCGCGAATGGTATCACGCTCGGAATAATGTGGGAGACACCTACGGTCATTCGCAAGTCGCGAGAGCATTTCCCTTTGGTCGCGTAGGCGCGAGGGCATCACGTGTCCACGCGCGTATCGCACGTTTTCACCTAATTAGCCTCACACCTGGCTACAACTTAATTACCTGCACGATCTTCCTAGCCGCTGAGACATGTTTATGCCGCATGATCGCCGCGCCACGACGTGGCTAAAGGTCAAACGAGCCACTTTTCGTGCAAAACTTTACGAAGATTGAGAATTTCATTCCGCGGCCAAGGCACCGCGCGTGATAATCTGCATTTATTACGTCGACTTTGGATGATTAATTTCGAGAGAAACTCTCTGATTTATGAGACCTTTGGAATTAAACGTTTCCACTCGTGACAAATAATTCGATGCGTTTCCGGTTAGGTTAAAGGAGGTTTCGTTTATTTAGTTATTAATTGTAGATAAAATTAAGAGCACTATTGAGACGAAAAATGATTAGAGTCGAGAATATTCATGAATTAAATTATCATTTAAGCCTAATTAATTTCGTATCCATTCATGTGAAAATCCAAGTCTATTTCTCAGATTCGAGCGTTAGATTCAAGGTAATTAATCAACGTTGTTTGACTTTCTTTCGAACGAGTGCATACGAGTGTCACCGCGCGTGATAGAAGAGTGGTCAGCGTCGACGAATTTATCGCGCATTTGATCAAACAGAAGTAACGGCTGCTATCCATCATTCTCATCCTTGCTCCGTTCGCTTCGATCAGATTGAAAATTATCAAGTAACACGGTGTCATCGAGACTCCGAGGTGAATAGATATATGAACTCTGTCGTCTTGTCTCTAATTTCATCGATGCATTTTCGGGCGCGAAAGGCCGAGTAAACAAATCGATAAATTCATCGAAAGTTTAATAAACGCGCGATTTATTCAACTTTCTACTTTTTCATGCATTTTTTAAGCATGAGAAAAAAGCCGACGCGAACAAAGCTAATAACAGGATAAAAGCAAGCGAGAAATAATTTTCAAGCGCGTAGCGTGATTACACTGGTAACTTGGCAACACCTTCGGTAATGTACCGGTAATGTACCGTTTGTACAGGCATTGAGTAAAGACTCGATTTTCCTAATCAGACGAAAGCAGGTGCCGCGGCTTTGAACATGACGAAACGCTCGCGTGTAACCTTTCAAAGCAGTAAAAATCGGTATTTTGATCATTACGAAAAAAACGCAGCAACAATATAATTATTTCATTTATCAAGCGTATGAAAAAGTAAAGTTTTTTATTTCCCCGTTGCGTAACGATGTCGAAATCGTTGAATTAAAGTTTTCAGCGTGAGCGAAGAACGAAATGAATTCAAAACTAAAATAAATGGCCGAAGCGTGAGATAAGGAAACATGTTTTTCCAAGCAGTTGAATGGCATTTGAAGTGGCGAACGTCACCGCGGTGAGACAGTGAGAAACGTGAACGCGTCGAAGTGGATCGTTCTTTGGAGAGGAAGGAGGACGGGGAAAAGAAAAGGAAGTTCCAGAAGAGGAAAAGGGGGGACATCGAGGGGGTTCAAACGTCGCTGGACAAACGTGTCCTGCAGGCAGCAGGTCGCGTGGCCTTCGACGTGCACCGCATGACGCGAGAGCTTCTTGAATCGAAGATTCCACCAAGAGAGAAGAAAAAGAGAGGACTTTCTACCGAGATAGAAGCGGATACGGTGCCCTCGACCGCAGCTCATCGGAATTGATGTAAACGAAGATTACAAATTTCACGTTCGCCATTATTTATCAACGACGTAATTAATTCATGAGGGAAAAGTTTCATTTTTTTTCTCTCTCGATTTCTTCGGATAAAATAAGGAAGAAACGTACTCAACGCAGCATTTTTCGCGCGCGAAATCGACGGTGAAAAAATGTCCGTGCGAAAGGTACTAATGGATTTTTTTTCATCGACTTCGCGGTAAGCAATCAAGGACTCGTCGCTTCCTGCAGAGATCGATCGTCGGGCGATCATGCAATATTTATCGTCTAGTCGAGAAGAGACGCCGCCTCGCGTTGTAGTTGCTGGCGAAACGAAGCGTGGAAGCGCGGCTTGTTTTATGAGTGTTTGCTGATTTGATCGGTGCTTTTTGCTCGACGGCCACGACTGCCCGATACTTCCACTTTACAAATTGACCGAGGCAATGAATACACAATGGGCTAGACAAGTCGTCAAAGGACGCACTTGAGGCAAGAATGCGCGTCAATTAAAAAGAGCGCGACCTCAACCTGTCGCGCGCTGCAAAAAAGATGAATCAATTGCGCTCTGACATTCTTTGCCACTTTCTATGTGAAACTCCTGGACTTTTCCAGCTTTTCCAGCCCGAAATGTGATTTTTTCCTGGTCGCAATCAATGTAAAATCGATTGAATGAATTTTATATTTTTATATCTTATGATTCAATTTCTCGATTTGTGCACTGTTTTGTATTTTTTGTAATTTAATAATTAAAAAACTCCTCGAGTTCTCCATAACTTATCCCTGATTAGAAAAATTTCCCGATTTTTCCAGCTTACAAAAAAGAAAAAAAAAATGCAAAAATCATATACCTTTGCATTGAAATCCGTGGCTGGAACACTACGTGAAAATGGAAAGTGTTGCCGTGTCACACGCTTTACTTTCGATCAAGTTCGAATTTTCAGGGTCGGCGCAAATCACTTTCTCCCGGTTCTCGTTCGTCGGGGCCTTCTCGATATTTAGTGCGCGCGCGCTCTCAAAGGATTAATTCGTCGAGGTGCCATCGAGGCATCCCCGTCGGGTTAACTCGGGCCAGATCAGATATGTACCGCATCACGAAAGCGAGGCTCTTGAAGTGCACGACTCCGAAAGCTTCTTTCTCTACGAGCTCGATCTCGAGGCATTTGACAAAAATGAGAGATGAATTGATAAAGCTTCATTGAATTCTCCCGACTTTAATTGATCTTTATCTGGAAGGAAAAGTTTGTATTTAAGCGGGAAAAAGTGGAGGTTTTTCGAAAAGTTTCTCCAATCTTCGAGCATCGATCTATTCAACTTATTTTCGAAAACTCTTTCTTTTCGAAATCAAGATCGTGCCTGAATGTACATGAATATTGTCTTTGGAAATCGCGCTATTGTGACATTAGATAACGATCCGTAAAAAGAGGCAGCCATAACGTGTATGAAACTAATTGATTTAATCGAAGGTTAAAAATACGAGAAAAACGCGAGTCGTGAATGTTTACGAATGGAGGTAAGGAACGAGTGATACACATTCTTGGTAGAGAGTCGTGGGTGTACAGGAGAGCTAGCCCGGCCAGCCTCCGTCCCCGCCATACTTATCTAGTTTCTCTGACCGATTTCGTTTGAGTCCGAGTCCGTTTGCATCCGATACCGCGGGTATTTGTAGTTCGTGAGAACAACGTGGAAATAGGAACGCCACGCGATACGGGTTATCGCGACGAAAAAGGGAACAACGCGAGGAGCAATGGAGCAGCGCCAGATAAAACTAATAATGTTCAATCGCGCACGCGGCCGAGGCTAAAGTAGCTTTGCGATGTAATTAGAACGAGCGAAAGCTTAAGACACATCCGAGAGATACGAATTCTTGATACGAAATACAAATGTCAGCTGCTCTCTTAAATCCTCGTTCCTTTCGATTCTTTCAACTTGTCGAGTCCAGTTAATTGTTATTTCGAGCTCGTTTAATTGGGCCCGACTTGGGAGGTTTGCAAAACAATTTTAGTCCGGGAAATTCTCTACTATTAAAAGCGCGAGTAACAACTGAAAATGCGTAAATTAAATACGGCAATGGTCGAAAAAAAGATTCTCATCTCAAGTATTCTTTTTCGTTTTCTGCGTGGTTACTTGAAAAATTCTTATTCATCCCCTCTAATTTTTGTGTACAACATTTCTAATTTTCCTACTACTTTTTCAATTTTTCAGCAACCAATGCAAAATTCATCTCACGCCTGCACCTTTTCAAGTTTGACACTCAATCTCACGTGCTTATACTATAAAGTGACATCACAAGCAATGGCGCTTTTCGTTGAAATTAATTTTACATCGTTTGAACTAATTTTCCAGCACTAATTTTCAATGTATTGGGGGTTCATGGATTAATTTACAAACACTTTGCGAAATTCCAAAAATGAATCTATCAACTCGCGCCTCACGGCGAAATTCGTGGGTCCTCTTCGTTGAAAAGATGAAAAATACGAGACACGCAGAGACCAGTGGACTTTATTCCTTCGCCACCAATCCGTCAGAGATGGCGTGCGCCGCCGTTAGCGTGCCATTGACATTGAGCTGAATGGCTCGGAGGCTCACGCGACTCGCATTTGCGAAATGCCTGCCTCGATCAACCGGTTTTTAGGACCCGCGATATACCGATACGTCTGATTCACGAGAGAATACGATCGGACGCTAATGGAATCGTAAGCAGAACCGCAAGGAATGAATTACTTCGAACGTCAAAAGTTGACTAATGCTCCGTCTTCGAAACGCGCAATTATGATATTATTCTAAATAAGCCGACGTCTCTGATTTTGCGAAAAATACAACGTTAAATTAACGGAGCTGTCGATGCTCTAATTCTTATGCGTATTCAGGGACATAAATCTCCCTTTAACGAGCAGCGATGAAAATATTGATAAGTAATTTCGTCCCGAGGGAAGAAGTTTTGTTTCGACGAATTCGGCAAAATAAAATAATTGCATGTTATTAAGAGCAATTATAGATTATGTATGACCGCGCGCATCGTCATGCGTTATTACGCATAAGCATACGTAATCGTACGTAACTATGTATAATCACTTATGGCATGCATAATACATTGCGGATGCTGGCTCCATTTTTTTTCCCACTTTTTTTTCCTCTCCCAAGTTCCTTCGATCGTCGAATTCTTTCGGAAATAAACGACTCGGCTTCTTATTCGCTCGTTATGTAAGCGACCAAAGCTTTATTTAGCATAAGCAAATGACTGCTAAAACTCGTGTCAAAGCGATCGTCACGTCGATGGCTTTTCCGTGCCCTCTGAAAGCCGACGCGAACCCATCTCTCGGAGCTAAATCCCCGGGCAACGGAGCCAATCCCGGCGTGGCCGGGTCGCGGGGTCGCCCGTGTCGTGTCTCTGTTTTGCAACGCGTAATTACCAACAGCGGTCACAGCCCCAGAGCGCCGACCCAGACGCATTTTTTCACCGAACCCGGTAACGAACGGCCGCTTTGCATATTTTAATGCAAAGAAGTCGGGAAGTCATAGCGAGGGAGCGCGTTCGACGACGACGAACGACCGATCTTCCGACTAATTGGACCCTGACGCAAGACGATTTAATTATCCCCGCTACAACGGGCCCTTTCGCAGCCCGTAAATCTTCGACTCGCAATTTGCCAAGATGACAATTTCCTGATTCGCCCCGTAAATGAATATTTCGGCCGTTCTACAAAAAGTGAAACCTTCAAGTGTAAATTTTGTTACAAAATGAGTACATAAACTCTTTGTATTAATAAATTGGAAAGAATTTGGAAGGCATTTTTTGTTTTCAATTTTTTTTGGCTATTTTTTATTTATATTAATACTGTAAATTGGCAATTAATATTGTAATAAACTATTGCCGGTTATTTTTCTTTTTTTCCTTTCTGCTTAAAACTGTCAATATTATTAAAATAAAATAAAACTCGAATATTTCATTCGGATTTTTTCTTACATGTTTCGGCACTAGATAAAAAAATAACTAGCTTTGTATCTTTGTCTGCGTCCAACTGTCGCCTCCGCGACTTTAGAATGGCGGATTCAAACAAGTCGAAAAAACATATTCGCGAAGAATGTATGATGATTGTTCGGTAAACTCTCGGAAATATGGTTGAAAATGGCGCGACGTTCTTCGACGTTTCTGGGTCAGGAACGAAAGTATCGAAAGTACGTACAATTAATCAAAATCCCGGGGTAAATAAAAACGCCGCAAACGAGCGTCACGAGCGAGAGGAGAGGGCACGAAGCGCGGAGCTCGAATATTCGCAAACGTCATCGCGGTCGCATGGGTCGCGAGCCTTGGCGACGGGGACACGTCGTGCGCCCTGTGTTTTTCATTCGTCGCTCGCGGGCTTTTCCCGACTTTCTCTCCCGGTTCCTTCGCTAGGCCCTTCCGTCATGCCGCGCGCTCTATGACTTCGGTTATGCGAGCCACCGATACATATTCATGCCTGAATTCATTTGCTGGGAACCTCGAGGAGAACGCCGTCTCATCAGGCTGATGCACTCCTTGTTTCCTCGACTCCCCCGAGCCCCCCCCCCCCCCCCCCGCCCGGCCCTCACTAATTTCTCCTCTCTCTCTTTTTTTTTCATTCCCCTCTTAACTTCCCTTTCTCCTCTTTCCATCTGCGGAGCGTCGCGTAGTGGGGAAGGGTGTAACTCCGTGGTGGCCGCGTCTCTAAAAAAAAAACAAAAAGACACACAACACATGACTACTGCAACACATGCCATCACTGGATCTGTCAGATGAGTCGTGCGCAATCGCCCAGCTCAGTGCAGC